>CAWUFW010023670.1:0-71695 GCA_963921515.1 Calotriton arnoldi | reverse complement strand
CCCTCACAATTTGCTGTGAATGGGGAACAGCTGCCTGAACTTCACATTTGCATACCCCAGTCTGCACGGGCAGCTGATCAAACACCTATGTGACACACAAGTATCGTCTCCTATGGTCACATCTCCAGGGGCATGCTGAGCCCCTACCAAGAAACACCCCAGCAGTCCTGGCAACTAATCCACAGCACACTGACACAGAGGCAGACACCTGAGGGGTCAAATCACTGTGCACAATGTGTCAGCTGATACACGGGAGTGGGAGTACAGAGTGCATTGCATGGCCTGGAGTAGGCATGACTGTCCTGCTCCACATGAATGAGGGATGTGCCCTGGACAGTGGATAGCTGGCTATGTATGTGTGACACACGTAATCTGCACACTCCTGGGGCCCAAACATTGTTCCCACCCGCTGCATGGGCGTGTGCCACATACCCCAGGCACATGTGGTGGCTCAGCTCAGCAAGTGGACCGCATATCAAAGCAACACGCAGATCACATGTCCAAACACAGGCGTTGTGTGAACAATGGACCCACCCATGATGCCCACAACAGAGTTAGGGAAACAGATGCTGTCCCCCACCTTTAGTGAAGCAAACTGCAAGGACACAGTCCCAAGTGACACAATTCCCTGAATGTAAGGGCCACACCTGGGTATCAGATGAGCAGTGGGCAGTGCACAATAGAGGGACATGGCTCCTGGACAACATGACTGCTGCACTGTGGCAGTTGAACCAGGCCAGAGGAGGGCACAAAGCATGTAATACAGAGTTCACAGTGCAGTCTTTGACTCACCCCTCCTTGCTGCTGTCTGGCCTTCAGCTGCCCATCCAGGTCTGGAAACACCACCGCCAGGATCTGGAGCATGTGGGGGTCAGGGTCCGTGTTCCGCCCCTCCTGCGAGGAGGCGACAGCTTCAGCTGGACCCGTGCAATCCTCCGGGTCCAGCCCCGAAGGTCCTGCCACCTCTTCTGGCAGTTGCGGATCCGGCGCTTGTAGACCCCCACGGACCGGACGGCCCGGACGATGTCCTTCCAGATCTCCTGCTTCCGATGGGCATTAACCTGTCAGGATGACAAAGTGAAAAGGCCATTACCACACATGCAACATATCCGTGCATGACACAGTTGTATATACATGTCTCAATCACAGGGGCACATGATGTACACAGGCAGTGCAAAGCTGCCCATGGACAGTTTGCCAGACGTCACTACATGGTATCATTGCATGGGAAGTAAAACCTTGTTCAAATGCACTGTCACTGCACCATACCTGTCCAGTGCATGTCACTACACACTATGGGGGTGACAACTACTCAGTGAGCCTGCTAGCCAGTGGCGTGCAGACTTTCAGCCTTGCTAGTCAGACAAAATGCACATTCAGAAAGGCAGTGCACAGAACACTCACCTGCTCCCCTGGTGTCCCATACAGCTTGCTGTACTGTGGAAGTAGGCTGTCCAGCAGGGCCTGGTTCTCTTCAAGGCTGAAGGCTGGGGCTCTCTCCACAGTACGTGCCATTGCAGGGTCCAGAGGGGCAGAGACAGCAGCAGTGCAGTGGCAGATGTCGTCCTGGAGCATGTAGTGCAGGCAAGTGAGCTCTCAGGGGAACAGCCAGCAATATATATGTGCTGGAGAGGCAGATACAACTGTCCCTTGTGTCCAAAGTGATAGGTCCAAGTCGTTTGCATCTTCTGAATCTGGCCAATCCATGGAATAGCAGCACCAAAACACGCCCACAGCATCCTTCAAATCTTCAACTTCATGACATACATGATTTTGCAACATTGTTGTGGGTGACCAACTGATTTTCCAGCAACCGACTCGTTCGAAATTCGAAAACGCGTCCGTTGCCAGGCAAGCCCATTGTCAATGGGTGCGCACCGATCGGTCAATTGCGGTACAACGAGTACAGGGGTACAACGCGTACCCGCACACATTGAATGCAATGGGCCGGCCGGAGGCACCGATCGGTCCATTGCGGTACAACGCGTACAGGGGTACAACGCGTACCCGCACACATTGAATGCAATGGGCCGGCCGGAGGCACCGATCGGTCCATTGCGGTACAACGCGTACAGGGGTACAACGCGTACCCGCACACATTGAATGCAATGGGCCGGCCGGAGGCACCGATCGGTCCATTGCGGTACAATGCGTACAGGGGTACAACGCGTACCTGCACATTGAATGCAATGGGCCGGCCGGAGGCACCAATCGGTCCATTGCGGTACAACGCGTACAGGGGTACAACGCGTACCCGCACACATTGAATGCAATGGGCCGGCTGGAGGCACCGATCGGTCCATTGCGGTACAACGCGTACAGGGGTACAACACGTACCGCGCACATTGAATGCAATGGGCCGGCCGGAGGCACCGATCGGTCCATTGCGGTACAATGCGTACAGGAGTACAACGCGTACCCGCACATTGAATGCAATGGGCCGGCCGGAGGCACCGATCGGTCCATTGCAGTACAACGCGTACAGGAGTACAACGCGTACCCGCACACATTGAATGCAATGGGCCGGCCGGAGGCACCGATCGGTCCATTGCAGTACAACGCGTACAGGGGTACAACGCGTACCCGCACACATTGAATGCAATGGGCCGGCCGGAGGCACCGATCGGTCCATTGCAGTACAACGCATACAGGGGTACAACGCGTACCCACACACATTGAATGCAATGGGCCGGCCGGAGGCACCGATCGGTCCATTGCAGTACAACGCGTACAGTGGTACAACGCTGCACCCGCACACATTGAACGCAATGGGCCGGCCGGAGGCACCGATCGGTCCATTGCAGTACAACGCGTACAGGGTACAACGCATACCCGCACATTGAATGCAATGGGCCGGCCGGAGGCACCGATCGGTCCATTGCAGTACAACAGCGATACAGGGGTACAACGCGTGCAGGGGTACAACACGTACCCGACACATTGAATGCAATGGGCCGGCCGGAGGCACCGATCGGTCCATTGCAGTACAACGCGTACAGGAGTACATAGCGCGTACAGGGGTACAACGTGTACAGGGTACAACGCGTACCCGCACACATTGAATGCAATGGGCCGGCCGGGGGCACCGATCGGTCCATTGCAGTACAACGCATCACTGTACATGTGACTGGCATATGTCAGCATGCCTGTCTCAGATGGACATATGCCAGCCACAGATAGCTCCCAGGGAGTGAGGGGCACACCTACATCACGACAGCCTGTCCAAACTTTATCATAAGGCATGTAGGGCTGCATTTCCTATTGTGTGTATGTTGGTGTACATGTTGTCCTGTGGGTGTCACCTGTGGGCAGCCACCCCCAGGCTGTGCACGTGTTCATGGGGACAGGATCCTGGGTGTTACGTGTACATGACCACTGTGATGTGCAACTGTTCAGATCTGTGCATGTGCCATGGTCACATTTCACGGTGGTGTATGTGTATGTCATGTCACATACCCCGTGAGTCCCATGTGGGACGGTATGTTTGAGCCAGGGTGTCCCAGTGGCACAATAGTGATGGTCCTCCACAGTCTTTGTGCATGTAGTGTTTACAATGTCTCTGATTTCATGTGCACAATGGGAGACAGTCTCCACATCCAGGTTGTGTGTGCATGGACTTTGATGTTGTGCGTGTGTGTGTCACAGACGTCCATGTCTGTCCTGCCGTGGCAAGTGGGGCCACTACCTGTGGGGGTCATGGTTGTTTTGCTGTGGTGTATACATGATACTCCATGTAATGCCAGTGTCCATGTGGCAATACAGGGTCCCTGGGAATGTACCTGTCGTTGAGCTGTGGTGCCTGGGGCACATCTGTCCTCACATGTCACTGTGGGGGTTATTGTGACACGGCAGCAGGAGATGGGAACTGTGACACGGCCTCATGATATCCAATGGGCCAACCTGGGACTAATTGATGCCACCTGTTGGACCGTGTTGACAGATGTTGGCCATGTATGTACCATACATGTCCTTCCGGAACTGCACACTTCATGTAGTTGTGCCTCATAATGATGTATGTTGGGATCTTGAGTGTGTTCAATGCCGCATATGTGGGGTGACTGACAATCTTGCTTACTCCTCCTCTGCACTGCAGGAGCTCCTGCTGTCCATCGACCATTCCCAGACCTGGCAACGATGGTGGAACGGGACAGCATCCGACGGTACCGCTTCACCAGGCAGCTGATTGAGGATTTGGCAGTGCAGTTGTCCCCACATTTGCAGCCTGGCCGGCCGTATCCTACAGCGCTGACCCCCAAGGTGAAGGTGATGGCAGCCCTACACTTCTTTGCCACCTGTACCTTCCAACATACTGTGGCGACTGCTGGTGGGATGTCACAGACCATGTTGAGCCGTGTGCTCTGCGATGTTTTGGCGGCAATGTTGCTATTCCTGAACCGGTACATCTATTTCCCTAGACTGCGACGACTCACTGACGTGAAGAGTGACTTTTATGCCCTGGGGAGGATGCCGCATGTCATTGGCTCCATTGATGGGACACATGTGGCTTTGGTACCACCACAGGCCCAGGAGCAGGCCTACAGGAACCGCAAGCACTACCACTCGGTCAATGCACTGGTGGTGTGTCTTGCAGACATGACCATCACACACGTGTGTGCCCGTTTCCCTGGTTCAGCACACGATGCCTTTGTGATGAGGAGTAGTTGCATCCCCAGGATGATGGCACAGATGCAGAACCAGCGTGCCTGGCTTGTCGGTGTGTACTGACTTTGTGCCATTGTGTGTGATCTGATCTGTAGTATTCCGCCCACTTTTCCAAGTCAGCTAATGTGCACTTGTCTGTCCGTAGGTGACTCGGGATACCCCAACATGCCGTGGTTGCTGACACCCCTCAGGAACCCTGTGACACCAGCCCAGATGCGCTACAATGAGGCACATGGTCGGACCAGGAGAGTGATTGAGCGGACATTTGGTCTCCTGAAGAGCCGCTTCCGCTGCCTGGACAAGACCGGAGGGTCCCTCCCATATGCCCCTGCGAAAGTGTGCAAGATTATCATCGTCTGCTGCATGCTCCACAACCTGGCAGTGCGGAAGGAGTTGCCTCTCATCCAGGATGACAATGACCAACATCCGCCACCTGTGGAGGATCCTGGCCTGGACCACGATGCCAGTGACGATGATGATGATGATGATGATGGTGATGTCCGCACACAGCTCATCACCAACTTCTTTAGCTGAATGTGAGTATCCTGAGGTGTCATGTCAATGATGTGAGTTGGCATGATGTGTGGGTGGTGCTCTGGTGCTGTTGGAGTGTGTCCATGGGCTACTTGACTGGATGTGTGTTGCGATGTGTGCTAACAGGTGGGCTGTACTCCCCAACAGTGTTTACATGCTAACTTGGTACTGGGTGGGTATCTTGTAACATGTATTGTGCATGAGTTTTGCTGTTCTGTCCTGTACTCCATTGCTTTTGACTGTGTGTCATTTCTGTCCTTCACAGGGTACTTTCAGATTCGTTTGGTCAACTGTGTCCACCGACGACGTGATTGCACTTCCAGGCTGGTAGCTGTTGTGTCCCTACAGGTGATGTGCACCACACCCATGGACTTCCTTCCGTCTACAGTTGTTGACTGTGTGCCCGCTGCCAGGTGGGATTACCTTGCATCTGTAGTGGTTACGACATGTTGCAACTGTGTAATAAACCTGTGCTTCACTTTGTGATGTGCGTTGTCTGTGGTCACACATTTGACTGCCATTTGCTTACTGCACCTGTGGGCTACTTGACTACAACTGGGAATGGGTGTGGTGTCTGTGCATTGCACCGTCTTCCCTGGCAACATCAGTGTAGGCAATGAGTCAGATGGCCTAGTTGTGTATGTGTTGTGTAGCCCTGGTGGTGTGTCTCCCTCATATGTGTCACGTTGCCTTTACTCACATGCCTGTGTTGTCCTTGCTGTTGCAGTTCGCATACACAGTGTAATTTTGCAGTTCATCATCCCCATAACAGCACCCACGTTGGAATCACGACAGAGGCAAGTATGGTGTATTAGTGTGTTTATTGTGATACATTTGTGTTAATAGTGCCTAGGATGGGTAGTGCTGTACATAAATCTTGCAATCCGAAGTTCCTTGGTGAATTGAAAGTCCTGGTAGACAGGATCCCCAGTATCGGGCCACAGTTGTCTGACACATTGGTCCAACTTGTACTCCCCATGCAATGTGTGGGAGTAGTGTTGCCATCAACAGGGTGAACAGTCTGTGCACAGAGGCGAACATCCAGAACAGGTTCAGGCTTCCTGGGAGTTGCGCTTGGCCATCGGCCTCTCACTTTTCCCTCCTCGGACGACCCCTCTTTTTGGGGGGGGGCCCCTCAAGTACAGGCTGCTGCGGTGCAGGGGACTCTCCGCCAGAGTCCTCCTCCTTCCCTGTGGCAGTTGCAGTTTGTTCGGCACCAGATGTTGTTGGCACACAGGGAGGTGTGGACTGGTTGCTGTTCATCTGGTGGAGGCAATGTAAAATGTCCCTGTGCACCGCCGTCATCTCATGCAGTGCATCCCACTTGGACTCCACGCGGGACATGTGTGAGTCCACGCGGGACATGTGTGACTCCACGTGGGAAATGTGGGAGTCCAAGCGGGCATGATGGGCAGCCTGCTGCTGTTTCATGTCTCTGAGGAGCCCCACTACCTGGCTGAGGTCTCCGGTGCTGGACTGGTATGCATCAGCTATGCGTACCAGTTGTGGGTCATCATGCACACCAGCAACGTCTGCAAGCAGCGACCTCTGTCTCCCACCCCTCCCACCACCCCTGCTGACATGTGCAGTGTGTGCAGTGGTACGCACAGATAACCCTGGTCCACCCTGGGGGTTGTTGTGGTGATGGTGTCCATGGCCCCAGGTTGGTCCAGGGTCCCTGTGCTGGTGTTGCTCCTTGTTCTGTCCATGTCGGCAGGGATGGTATTTGTGGTGACAGTCGTTGGAGGGGTGGGTGCAGGGGGTGCAGCTGGTGGTCCTGCTGGTGTTGCAGCTGGTGGTCCTGCTGGTGCTGCATGTTGACTTGCACCGGATGTGCCAGGTTGGTCTTCATCGTCCGAGGAGGACAGAGGCTGTACGACGCCAGTGAGCTCCGCATCCTCTTGAGCCTGGGACTGGGACTCCTCAGCGTCTGCTGCTGTGTCCCCATCATCACCTGTTTTTGGGAGACACAAACAATGTATGTTATGTTTCTGCAGGCATCAATGGTTGACACACATGACAGTTGTGCCTGTGCCTCTGGGTGCGGGCCTGTACATTGCATTGTCCTAAGTCGTCACAGTCAGGGGTTGATATTGGTGTGGCACATTGTCCTGCATTATTTGGGCATTTCTATGTATTTTCTGGGGTGTGAACATGGTCTGCATTGGTTGTGTTTGGTTGACAGCCGGCCCTCCTTCCCACCCACCCAGCCAGTCAGTTATCCCACCATGGAACGTGCTTGCGTTGCAGGGAGTGGAAGTTGTCTCTCAGGATGTCAGTCAGTGGTGTCCTGCTGTTTGTTGGTGCACAGTTGGCAGCAGGGCCTTGTGCTCCCCACAGCAGTAGCCAGTGTCAGCCATCTTCTGAGTCCTTCTCCACTCCCTGTGATGTGAGCATGGTTCAGGGTGGTGTTGATGGGACAGTTGTGGGGGTGAGCTATGTCTGTGACTACGACTCCCATCATGCTATTGCCTCCACCCCACTTCCCAGCATTCCCATACTTACTTGCTTTTGTGGGGAGTTCAATGTGTGTGGGTGTGAGAGCAATGGCAAGATGGCTGACAGTGGTGTCCTGCTGTTGGTTGGTGTGCAGTACCCAGCATGCCCTTGTGCTCCCCACGACACAGCAACAGTGTCAGACATCTTTGATGGGCCTTTCCACTCTCTGTGGGATGTGCATGCATGAGTGTGAGCTTGCTGGTCCATGTGGTGGGGGATGTAGAGCTGTGACTACGACTCCCATCATGCTATTGCCTCCTCCCCCTTCCCAGCATGCCCATGCTTCCTTCCTTTTGACTCTGCTTCCCTGTGGGGTGGGCTGGCTGTGCTGACAGGATGGCTGGGAGTGTTGTCCTGGCAGTTGTTTGGCTAGAAGTCCCAAGAGTGGCCCTGTGCTTCACACAACATAACCCAGGGTGGTGGTTCTTTGTGGGATCTTGTGTTAGGATGGGGGCATTGCATTCTACCAGGTGGGTTCTGTGGAGTTTGTGTTGGGGTGTGTGTGAGGGGAGGTGCTTGTGACTATGGTCAGTACTGCAAGTCCTCCTTCCCACCCAGCCAGATATCCCACCATGGAACGTGCTTGCATTGCAGGGAGTGGAAGTTGTCTTTCAGGATGTCAGTCAGTTGTGTCCTGCTGTTTGTTGGTGCACAGTTGCCAGCAGGGCCTTGTGCTCCCCACAGCAGTAGCCAGTGTCAGCCATCTTGTGAGTCCTTCTCCACTCCCTGTGATGTGAGCATGGTTCAGGGTGGTGTTGATGGGACAGTTGTGGGGGTGAGCTATGTCTGTGACTACGACTCCCATCATGCTATTGCCTCCACCCCACTTCCCAGCATTCCCATACTTACTTGCTTTTGTGGGGAGTTCAGTGTGTGTGGGTGTGAGAGCAATGGCAAGATGGCTGACAGTGGTGTCCTGCTGTTGGTTGGTGTGCAGTACCCAGCATGCCCTTGTGCTCCCCACGACACAGCAACAGTGTCAGACATCTTTGATGGGCCTTTCCACTCTCTGTGGGATGTGCATGCGTGAGTGTGAGCTTGCTGGGCCATGTGGTGGGGGATGTAGAGCTGTGACTACGACTCCCATCATGCTATTGCCTCCTCCCCCTTCCCAGCATGCCCATGCTTCCTTCCTTTTGACTCTGCTTCCCTGTGGGGTGGGCTGGCTGTGCTGACAGGATGGCTGGGAGTGTTGTCCTGGCAGTTGTTTGGCTAAAAGTCCCAAGAGTGGCCCTGTGCTTCACACAACATAACCCAGGGTGGTGGTTCTTTGTGGGATCTTGTGTTAGGATGGGGGGCATTGCATTCTACCAGGTGGGTTCTGTGGAGTTTGTGTTGGGGTGGGTGTGAGGGGAGGTGCTTGTGACTATGGTCAGTGCTGCAAGTCCTCCTTCCCACCCAGCTAGCCAGATATCCCACCATGGAACGTGCTTGCATTGCAGGGAGTGGAAGTTGTCTCTCAGGATGTCAGTCAGTGGTGTCCTGCTGTTTGTTGGTGCACAGTTGGCAGCAGGGCCTTGTGCTCCCCACAGCAGTAGCCAGTGTCAGCCATCTTGTGAGTCCTTCTCCACTTCCTGTGATGTGAGCATGGTTCAGGGTGGTGTTGATGGGACAGTTGTGGGGGTGACCAATATCAGTGACTACGACTCCCATCATGCTATTGCCTCCACCCCCTTCCCAGCATGCCCATGCTTCCTTCCTTTTGACTCTGCTTCCCTGTGGGGTGGGCTGGCTGTGCTGACAGGATGGCTGGGAGTGTTGTCCTGGCAGTTGTTTGGCTAAAAGTCCCAAGAGTGGCCCTGTGCTTCACACAACATAACCCAGGGTGGTGGTTCTTTGTGGGATCTTGTGTTAGGATGGGGGGCATTGCATTCTACCAGGTGGGTTCTGTGGAGTTTGTGTTGGGGTGTGTGTGAGGGAGGTGCTTGTGACTATGGTCAGTGCTGCAAGTCCTCCTTCCCACCCAGCTAGCCAGATATCCCACCATGGAACGTGCTTGCATTGCAGGGAGTGGAAGTTGTCTCTCAGGATGTCAGTCAGTTGTGTCCTGCTGTTTGTTGGTGCACAGTTGGCAGCAGGGCCTTGTGCTCCCCACAGCAGTAGCCAGTGTCAGCCATCTTGTGAGTCCTTCTCCACTTCCTGTGATGTGAGCATGGTTCAGGGTGGTGTTGATGGGACAGTTGTGGGGGTGACCAATATCAGTGACTACGACTCCCATCATGCTATTGCCTCCACCCCCTTCCCAGCATGCCCATGCTTCCTTCCTTTTGACTCTGCTTCCCTGTGGGGTGGGCTGGCTGTGCTGACAGGATGGCTGGGAGTGTTGTCCTGGCAGTTGTTTGGCTAAAAGTCCCAAGAGTGGCCCTGTGCTTCACACAACATAACCCAGGGTGGTGGTTCTTTGTGGGATCTTGTGTTAGGATGGGGGCATTGCATTCTACCAGGTGGGTTCTGTGGAGTTTGTGTTGGGGTGTGTGTGAGGGGAGGTGCTTGTGACTATGGTCAGTGCTGCAAGTCCTCCTTCCCACCCAGCTAGCCAGATATCCCACCATGGAACGTGCTTGCATTGCAGGGAGTGGAAGTTGTCTCTCAGGATGTCAGTCAGTGGTGTCCTGCTGTTTGTTGGTGCACAGTTGGCAGCAGGGCCTTGTGCTCCCCACAGCAGTAGCCAGTGTCAGCCATCTTGTGAGTCCTTCTCCACTTCTTGTGATGTGAGCATGGTTCAGGGTGGTGTTGATGGGACAGTTGTGGGGGTGACCAATATCAGTGACTACGACTCCCATCATGGTATTGGCTACACTGACTTGGCCAGCATACACAGAATTCCTTCCTTTGAGTGGTCTTCACTGTGTGTTGGTGTTGTTGTGGTGGCTACATGTCTGGATGTGTTTGTTAGTTCTATTTGTGCCACTGCCTAGCTGTAGTTGTAGTTGTGTTTGTACATGTGTTGGCACAGTTGGATGTGACTTTTTTGATGGCATGTGTTGTGTTTATCTGACTGACATACACATTTTGGGATGATTCTGTTCTGGTTGCTGTGTAATTGCTATGAGTGCATGGTTTGACTCTCCCCTTGACAGTGATGTGTGTGTTTTGTGGCAGTATATTGTGTACATTTGTTGTGTACTCACCAGGCTCTGGGATGTCCTCTAGTCCATATACGCTCACTGGCGGAAGGATGGCCCGCACCTTCTCCTCCCAGGGCCTGAGGTATATTGGCTTGGCAGGAGGGCCACTGCCGGTGTATTGGCTGTTGATGTAGTCTTTCTTCATCAGGTCCCGTACCCTCCTGCGCATGTCATACCACCTGTTCTGGATGTCGCTCTTTGTGCGCCGACATGGTGATTGTGCGTTCACCCTGTTGATGATCCTCTCCCACATCTTGGTTTTCTGGGAGATGGGGGTCTGTTGGACCAGTGTGCCAAACAGCTGTGGCTCTACCCTGAGGATCTCGTCTACCATGACTTCCAATTCACAATCTAGGAACTTGGGATTCTTCTTGGGGGCATGGTGATGGGTGGTGATGGTGAGTGATGTGTGTGTTGGTGTGCAGGTGAGAGTGTGTTAGTGTGTGTTTTGCTGGGTGTATGTGAGGTAGGTATTTGTTGGTGTGCTGATGGTGTGTGGCTTGTGTGAGGGATGAGCTGTGGGTGTGTGGTTGCTTTCTCTTGGGTGCTGGCAGTGGAATGGCATTTGCAAAGGCTCATGGTTGTGATTTGTGTCCTTTATATAGGTGGAGTTGTGGGTGTGTCTTTGTTCTCTGTCCCCACCCCCCAGTATTTATTGGCTTGGTAATTGCTTGTTTGGCCTTTTTCTGGGTGATTTTTCCTTTGTGCTGTTTGTGTATGTTGGAAACGTTCTTGTGACCGAGTCGGACCCTGCATTTGTCTCGTACGGTCTTCTCCGTTTCGTTCACGCTGTGTTTGTGCAGTTTTCTATGCTGCGTACGCGTCGGTCGCGGTGTTTTGTGTTGCTTCGGCTCGGTTTTGTATGCGTGTCAGTCGTGCGGCTTGGCCTCAGTCCGACTCGCTCGTGGTTTCGCGCCTTGCATCGTACTTTGCGGTTTGGTGTTCGCGTATGCGTTTCGGTCGGATTTGTTCCGGGTGCGTGTCGGTCGGTTGGATTCGCGTGTTTTTCCGGCCGGATTGCTGTTTTCCTTGCGGCTCGGTCGGTCGACTTGGTTTCGGTACGTGTCGGTCGGATTTTTCACGCCTTGCATCGTACTTGGCGTGTCGGGCGCCACAGGTACGTGTCGGTCGGTATTATTTCCGGATCCGAGTCGGTCGGTGCTTTTTCCGGCCCGAATCGGAATCGACCCCTCAGTTGGCAGAACTCAAAGAACTTATACTGGCACATATAAATACGGATCACGAATTCCCCACACTTATTGTGTGTGATTCCTTTACTGTGTACAGTCGTACAATGAATACATCATTGGGAACAAAACGGGTTCAAAGATGCAAAAGGTGGCACAATTAAGCATAAAATGCTATGGGAACAGGTAGTGGAGTTGAGAAACGAAGTACCAAGGGCTCACGTGATACATACACTGAGTCATCAGCGTGATGGCGTTCACGTTGAAGGGAATTCATTGGCTGATGAAGCCGCAAAGGGGCTGTTCGCACAGCCGCCGTAGCTGCAGTTACTCATTCAAAGACGAGGGTAGACGGCGAGATAATGGTAGCTGTCAATGCTTCACGCAAAGGCAGCACAGCAGTGCCTAAAAATTTCCACTCAAGTACCCCTACAAGTTAGATGCACAAAACATTCCATATGCTCAGATTCCTGGAGTGGGGGATAGAGTAATACCAAATATGGATCGTAGGTTAGGCTTAATTTTAGCAGCACACAAAGGTTTGGGTTCTGCGCAAACAGGCGTTACAGTGACTATTTCTTTATTGAAACAGCGCTACTGGTGGCCAGGGTTAACAAAGCAGACCAAAGACTATGTTTTAAAGTGCGACATCTGTCAGCAGATGAAAGGCTCCACCGTAACACGCCCAGCGCAGACACCATTGCTGAAATCAGACAAACCTCTCGCATGTGTGTATTTGGACCACTGCGGACCCCTACAATCCGATGGGTCCAAGAAATATATCATGGTTGCAGTGGACTCCTGCTCTAGATTCCTATGGGTTTGGCCTCAGTGCTCGGCTGATGCTCGAACTGTTATAAAAGGTTTGCGAGTCTTTATCTTCACATACGCAGTTGGCACGTTACATTCTGACCGTGGTCCGGCGTTTAGCTCTCGGGCTTACAAAGAGGCCATGGAAGGAATGGTCGTAGCATTGCGGTACTCCTCTCCGTATCATCCCGAGGGAAATTCTGTTGAGGAGAGGAAAAACCAGGATTTAAAGCAATCTTTAACAGCTAGGGAATTAGGCAAGGGCGGTAGATGGGTCGATCACCTTCATGGGGTACAGCGAGCGATCAATAACCAGCAAAGAAGCTCTCTAGGGGATGTCACTCCTTAGGAGGTCCTATTTGGGACACGAATGTGGGTACCTGATCTTGATTGTGAAGGCGCAGTGGCGGATAAAAAACCATTTGATATCCATGATCGTTTGGCTGTTTTACAGGATCTAAATGAATCCAGAACACAACAAAGTAACGTGCTCCAAAAACAGACCGCCACTGAGGAAGTCAAGGCAGTAACGGCAAGACCTGTATGGATCCCAAATGTTGGGGATCTGGTCAGAGAGAAGATTGCTGACAAGAAAGAATTTGGGCCATCCTACAGAAAGCCTGTACCGGTCCTATCAATCCAAGGTACAAGAACTGTACTTCTGCCGCCTCTTGCCGGGAAAAAGGAGAAAAGATTTGTCTCAATCGACTTAATCAAACCACACTATGTGGCCGATACTAAACAGTAGGCCTCGTGGACTCCACAGTAGCAGACGCCCTCCTCTCGCTACAATCCAAGAAGTCCAAACAGAAAGACTCATCACATTTGAAGAGCCACCTGTACGGAATGAAGGACTAAGCAACAATGCTATGGAACTAGTTCCAATTCAACAAGAAATTCATCTTCAAAATGAAAATCAAATTAACAACCAAGTTGCAATAAGACCGACTACAGACATCTACGTCAACATGCCTCGTCAAGAGCAAAATCCAATTTCAACAAGTCCCGATGCAATTCCAACAATTGATCGAACTGCTTCTGGCTATTTCATGAACTTTGATACGTTTTCACTGGACCCAAGTGAGCCGGAAACGACGCCAGCCAACAAATCATTCAAACAGAAACTCACTGACTTTTTGAACTTTTTTAGAAAGACTTACCTGGTGTCACCTTGGATTGAACTATTGTATATCACTGGGATCTTATTATATAACCACACCAGTCTTCACATCGTGAACCAAGAGACTTGTCTTCAGTGAACATTACAGCAGTTCCTATACCGGACGGTATAGTATGGGACAAGATTGATTATGATGTATTCGGTCCAACTGAACTTTTAAAGCTAAAACATGTATTTAAAATTTCTTTAAATGATATCATTACCTCCAGTACATTTTCTGATGATTGGGACACTGATACTGTGATCAATTTGATGTCTGATTTAGAAAAAACTGCAGCATTTCCGAACAATGAAATGTTAGAAGGTACTTCAGATTATGATACATTGTACTGTTACCAGCAATATGGTCATCGTTTCTTACACAAATCTATAACACCTAGAAATGTATTTGAGTACCACCAGTGGGAACACTGCCCAACACCACCAAAAGGTAGTTCGCAAGCATTTGCACAGAAATTCACATACTTCTCAGGGTTTAACACATCCGACCCGAAGTCATTTTATTATAAAGTGGCGAAAATTTCAGCTCAGAAAATTATGTTAACAAACACCAAACATATTTACTCTGCATCCTTTCTGAACCAGTTGTCTAAACAGGGTTTTGATCTATGGAAAGACACAATAGATTCAAAATCGATCAGGGGTTCTAGGGACTGGCAAGTCCAGGGAATAGAAGCACTTTTTAGAGCATGCATCATTCCGCAGCAGATGTTATTTCTGAATGAAACTGTGCAACAAACAACCTGTCTTGGTTTAGCCAAAGGCAAGGAAATGAACACACCGGGGTTCCCAACACCATCACAGATGGGTGGGGGGCAGAATTCAACTACACAAGGGGTAGGATTAGATGACATTCTCCAGTACAACAGATCAGATCCTGATTGGACGAAATGACTGATTTGGCCCATTGACACAAACACCTCTCAACAGAGATTTATGAATACAACCGAAGGGTTTAGTATCCATAGGCCAGATACACGCTATGTACAGAGACAACACCCAGGGGTAGTGACATCCTATAGTGTTGGGAAGTTGTGCCTTGATTGGATTGAGACCTCAACACTCACAGAAGTAAAACATCACTTGACCTTACTCACACCTGATGTAGACCTTAGGGATTTCCTACTAGGTCCAAGGAAAACACATCAGAAACGTTTCATATATGCTGGCCTTTATGCCAATTATAATGAAAACTGGAAAATATCCCAACAAGAGGCCGCAGAAAGAATACGGAAAATAGACCGTATTAACTTAGAAAAGGCATTAGCTGTAGTGGATAATGGGTTAACAACTTTGACCTCCAGGATTTACTCCTTAGGCAACATTGTGTCTTCGGCAATCGACATATTAGAACAAGATCTGGCCTTGTTACAACACAGGCAATCTCAGCTACGTTCTATTATGATGCTAAGCTGGACGCTACAATCTTTGCCTACAGGCTATGTGCCCTGGCGTTTTATAAACACCACGTCTCTGTTTTCAGAATACAATCTAACTGATAAACAGACAAAAATGGCACAAAGGGGAGCCAAATATACAATGCTGCATATTGAGAAACTGGAAAGGTTACCATTCACTGTAGCCGAATCACCATCAACAGAATGGCTAATTCATGGCCAAATCACTCTGCCGGTCACTACGTTTCAGTTTCAATATTGCCTTGAGCAAAGGCAGGCAGGCAAATATGAAAAGATGGGTAAGGGTTACATTAAGGAATCTTGGGAGTTACCATATAGATATCGATGCCGGAATGGGGATCGAGAAGTGTATTTGAGTGGTACAAACTGCAAGAACGCTTTAAGCGGTTCTCTCATGTGTCAGGATATTTCACTACACGGAGCCTGTAACGGTTCAGTAGCGAACCCATCGTGTCACATGACTGGGACCCCAGCGGCCAAGATCACGCTGGTTTTCCAGCTGCTCTTGAATGTTACTTAATGTTAAATGATCAAGGTTGCTGTGGGATGCTTCCGGGCGTCGCCTATCTGGTCATTGTTAACTCCAGGGTTACTTGCTGTATGCAAGTATTGTTTCCACCACTGAACACAGTCAGGGAGGCGCCGTTATGGCCTTCGATGAACGATTCTTTCATACAATTTGATACTCTGAGCAGACTGCAAGCCATGCTTTTACAGCAACCCGTGCCCTTAACCTCCGCTCAAGAAACCTATGAACTTCAAGTTGCAAGGACCTCGACTGAGATACAGGCGCTTATACATACAAACTGCCCCTTTCATTTCGTAGAAATGGTGGGACGTATCTTCAATATGTCTGATACGAGCGGTATTGTACACCTATTTAAGACCATAGGGTCAGGACTGTTAAGCACCTTTCAGACAGTCCTCGGAGTAATCCCAAATTTTATACACTCCGTATTGGGAAGCGTATTTGGAGGATTCCCGCTTATCCTATTGCTGGTTGCAGGGGTCCTATTCATAATACTGCTGCTACGCAATGGACGGCCCAATTCCCGAGGGAATGGCGAACATGCTCCAGGAGCGGAAATACCGTGAACGCATGGTACAACTTCTGGGCATTTCTTGCCTGCGAGAACTCAATGCCTCCTGGTTTCTATCCTTTCGACCAGTCTGGGTAGACTGCATCTTACCTGTTCTTCGATGCCTGTTTTGCGGAGAAGAATGCACGTTGGATCTTTGTCTAACATTTCCATCAGATGCGCCTCCGGACACGGATGCAATGCTGGACCCCATAAAGGCCCATGCTCTGCGTTGTCCCCAGCGTCTTCCGATTCTGATTAATGCATTCCTGGAGAATCCACAGGTGCCGTTTGCTCCTGCTGGGTTAGGTGACTCCTCCACAAGTACCCAGGTTACAACTGCCGCACAAGCTGCCGCAGCACCGACTGTTGGCAGTACTACATTCCATCTATGTGCCCCTCCAAATGGGCGCTGGACATTTGCCTTGCTTCGTAGACATCCATTACCTTGGACATTGGACTGCTAATGAGTCCATTAGCGATCCATTTTCAGAACTGTTCCCTAGGTTTGCGACTTCTTCACAATGTGAGGTTTGAGTCAATAGCCTATGGGGAAACTTGTGCATCGGCTCGTGGCTCACTGGATATAGGCTTTTCTAACACCAATGCAGGTTGCTCAGTAACTGTCTCAGCATCGACTGAGACCGGAGATCATATGTGTTCTTTGGAGCTCCTGACTTGGGCAGTTGACCAAACCTCATGTGTGGACTCAGACTCCTTTATGGAGTCTCTTGCCTTTGAGATGGCGAGTGACACAATGGATTCCTCCAAAGCACTCTAATTTGACTATTTTTCCAAATTGACATTTTCTACAATTCACTTTCAGTAACTGCATCTTTCTAACTATGCTTTGAGTATGTTTACCTTCTGATTACATTTATTATATTTAGCATTCTCTTTGGTGCTATTATCCTGACCAAAGTGAGGGTGCCATGTGTTTCCTGCATTGACCTTTGTAGTTTTCCCTATGTTAGCTTAATTGTGCATGATGTAGGCTGCAATTTCATTTGCACACATTACTATACAAACATACTTTCTTTGTGCCACACTGTACTTTCACACGGCACCTGCATTTGTTTTCGCATTCTGTTCTTTTCCCAGGATTTAGTCTGAACACCGTAGACAAGGTCATACAGCAATGTCCCTTATTATTCTATCTAGTCAGACACTAGCACCTAGACACAAAACAAGAATGCAGCTGTTGTTTATGAGCACACATATCTTGTCATATAGCTGAGCACAAGAGTTTGAGAAAACATATTGAGCAAGAGTTCCGAGGCAAGATTGTTACAGCAGCTGAGATGTACAATGTCCATCTATGTACGCTAAGGTATGGGGTCCACCATTAATTCCAGAGATTTTTAACATATAATCACTTAGCTTCATTAGAAGGGGGTGGAGGATTAGGCTAATCTGTTTTATACCATGACAGCGATTTTTATAGTATATGTTTCATTAGCCATGCTAACGGTATTTCTGATATGATTTTGTGTTCTAATTGTGGTACTAATACTGCATTTCAGGACACAACAGTTTGAATAAATATTCTAACCTTCCTTTGTCTCTTTTGTTTATTTTATTGTGGACGCTTATGAGTGAGAGAGCGAAAGGGTGAGTCCTGTTACTGTTATCCGTGAGTGGTTCGAGAGTGTTGTGTTCTGAGGTGATAATTCACTTATTTCTCTGGTAAGGTTAGGAGGGCAAGTGAGGCACTATAAGTAATCAGACTCAGGCTCATAGGTACTGAGGTGGTATGGTGACTCAGTCCTTACATGCCGATGTTCTATGGTCCCATGCATAGTTCTGTTTCAGAGCAGAATCCCTGCAACAGTTCTAGGGTAAGAAACGGGCATTCAAGCATCAAGCTTAACACCCTGGGCCGGAGAAAATATACAGAGTTGAGAAAAGTCTTCTTTCAGTAAAGTCATGACAGGATCTGCTGAACTAGTCTAGGAACCACACAATTAATAGGCAATAGAAAGTTCTAGAAGCTTCATCCCACCTCCTCCCTCTGAACAGTCCAATCAGAAAACAGGTAGACTACCCTGTGTCAAACAAAGAATGTACATACGTGCAGCATTCATGTTAGAAACAGTTTAGTCTGACTGGTAGGAGAGGGCCTTTCCCATCCCAACACGCTACATGTCCAGAGCTAAAATGTAATTAGGCAAGCTAAATCTCACAGTTCTCTACAATATATAATGGATATATTCTTACTAACAAGTACTCCTTGATTAGGCACCTGCAGAGGAAAGAGAAACATGAAACTAGCAAGGCATTTATTAAAGAAATAAGTTGAGTGACTAAAAGCTAGGCCTAGTCATGTCACCCACAAGCGAAAAGATGGCAACCTAAGAATAGAGTTAGCATGAGAGAATGCAAAGATGTTAATACTGTTATATATGTGGCACTTACACCGTATAAATGTAGCCACCTAATGTTAGCTGATTAATATGATGCACAAAGATAAACATTGTTATTGAAAAACATGTAAATATGATGCATAGGTACATAAAACATACTCCATTACTGTTGTCCCATTTATGAAAAAGCAAACAGCGTATTGAATGTACTTGATCATCTTGTTTTTAACCTTCTGATACAAAGACACAAATAAAAATTAATTGTAGCTCACCCATCCAATTTTAATATGTCTAACAGTTTAAAAAAGGGAGAATAAAATGTTAAAAAAGAAGCATAACCTCACGTATATTAGTCTTCCAAGTATCACGGAATGACCATCTGGGCAGTGCCCAGGAATTCAATTAACTTTTAAGGGGTCTCTACAGTCACAGGCAGAGGTAGCTAACACCTGGGCCTGCCCCCTCCTTTGTCCCACTAGTCAGCTAGGCTCCAATCTCAGTGGGAGAGGAGCTGCCCTTAGAACCGGTTTTGAGTGACCACAGAGCAGGAGTTGCTCATATCCTTAGATACACTTCTGGGGTGGTCACAGGAGCTCTGCACAGGGGCGGAAAGTCTAGGCTATATTGGTTTTGTGTAGAGAGGGGCACTATGGTGCTGTTTGCAGTAGGGCACACAAGCCCTGGGAACTTTTTTCCTATTGATTAGGAAGGGGCCAGGAGTCATCCGTACCAAAAGGCTAGTTCCAGTCATAAATGTAGTACCACTGGGGACCCTCTTGAGAACAAAACTCAACCTATAGAAAACAGATGAAGGGCTGCACAAGCTGATAAGTCTTGTGAGAAGATATGAAATGCTGGACCAGTTCCTATTTGTGTCTTGACCCCCAAGTGCTGCTCCTCAGATCCTGGAATTCTTGGTTGTGTTTAAGTGTGCTTCTCCTTACATCATGAAATATTTGGGACTTAGAAACGTTTTGGGTCAAAACACTTTTGGTAGACAGGGACCAACCTCCGAAATCTATCCAATGAAGGTGTGTTGCCGGTGGTCTGAAGTTTCAGGTTGCTCTCTCTCATAGTTTTTCTGCAGCAACAAATCCAGTTCAGCAGAATGTAATGGGGAAGGTATAAGTTAGAGTGAGATTGGAGTCGGATGGAGCATACTGCCATGCCCCGCTGAAGGATTCCAAGCTCAAAAGAAATTTCAAGAATTTGAAATTTTCACCCGGGCGAAGGCACCAAAAGTATTCGGATGGCAAGTGACCTTCCTTAAGCGTGAATTTTTAATTGGTCCCACTCAGGGATTTTCTCCTAAAAGTCAACAGCATCAGCAGGACCTCACAGGTAAAAGTCCTCATACAGAGCTTCTTGGCAACAGCCTGCTGCCTTGCCCTGCAGAGGATTTTTGACTTTCCCTCCAGAAACTCAGTCAAAAGGTAAAACTTCTGACCGGGATGAACCAGGGTTCTGTCTGCATCATGGTCTGCCTTAAATCACGCCTAGGTCTCAGTCAAGTGCAACCAGTGTCATGTGTTTCCTGCATGGCGCATAGTAGTTTTCCCTATGTTAGCGGAACTGTGCACTTTGTAGGACTTATTTTCTTTTGCGCACGTTACTAAATAATATATTTTCGTGCTCTCTTCTTTTCCTGAGATTTAGTCTGAACACCCTAGACAAGGTCAAATAACAATGTCCTTTGTAATTCGCCCTAGCCAGACACTAGTACATAGACATAACACAAGAATGCAGCTCTTGTTTATCTGCGCACATATTATATCATATAGATGAGTATGTGAGCTACAAACAGACACATGGATTAAGAGTTCTGAGACAAGAGCACTGCGTCTGCATAGATGTAGAGTCTCCCTCTGTGTATGCTAAGGTACGGGGTCTGCCGATAATTCCAGAGATCTTTCATATAATCATTTAGCTATAGTAGTGGGGGGGGGGTTAGGTTACTCTATCCTGTAAAATGACAGGGCTTTTCATGATACATGGATTATTAACCATGCTGACAGTATTTTGACTATTCATTTGTTTCCTAATTGTGGCAAACAAACTGCATTGAAAGCATGATACAATGAATAAATATACTAAACTTTTCTAGTGGCTCCTTATTATCTCATTGTGGACACGTACTAGTGAAAGAGCGAAAGGGTGTGTCGTGTTACCGCAATCCCTGAGAGGGTCAAGAGTGTTGTGTTCTGGGGTGACAATTCAATTGTTTCTCTGGTATGGTTAGGAGGGCAAGTGAGGCATTATAGCTAGTCGGACTTGGGTACATAGACACTGAGGTCGGTTGCAAGTAAGGCTCCTTTCAGCGGAGCAAACCAGAATGTTGAATCCAACTGGTGACATGAGGACACAGCTTGCGGGTTGGTAGATTCTGTTTTTTAATGAAAAATTGTCAATGTCCACATTTGCAATCTTGAGGGGTAGAAGTTACACTCTAACACCAGCCAAGTGTCCATGACCTTTTGGGCACCACTTTGTCAGTTAGGACTCAATTTCTCAAAAGGCTGCAGCTGTGTCAAGGACAAATCCAGTTGGAACTGATCACCTGGGCTTTACTTTTTGGGAGGTTTCTTGTAGCTTTTGTCTTCCTGGAGCTTAACAGGAGACTGGCCAACTAGTCCTTTTACAGCATTCTTTTATCTTGAGTTTGAACCCTTGGGATTTCTCTCCACAGGTAAAACAGCAGGCCCAGTCCTCTGGTTCAGCAGGTGCAATCCTTTTTTCTGTTTTCTTCAGGTCTGGCAGTGTTCTGAGAAAGGTAACTAGTGGTTCTGGCACTAGTCCTTTTTCGCAGCATGAATCATAAAAGGGGGAAAGTCATTAGGAAACAGTCAATTAGCCAATAATTCTCCTTGATACATAATAACTCAATGACCACTACTTAAGGTTAGCTCATTTATTACAAAGCCAAAAATAACTGGACATAGAGACACCTCAGCACGGGGGTATAGAAATACAAAGAAATTAGCATGAAGCTAAATCTACACATCCAATTTAGATGGTGTAGCATAAGCAAAACAATTAATTTAAGAAGTAGAATACATAAAATCAGGAAGCATGATTCCAAATTTCCCTGCATAGAGGGTTGGTGAGTGAAAAGCATTAATTCTATCCCTATTCTAATGATAAGATGACATCACTACATAAGCATTTTCAAGAGGAAAGATAAAAGGTTTCAGTGTGCGGAGTCTTCCTAAGAAGTCTCTCCACGATCAATGGGTCAAGTAGCATAAAGCCATCATCAAAAAGAGAGAGCTCGCTTGAGATGCTCTCTCTCTGACGCATGGAAGAAGTGGGGCTCTTTCCCTAGTTCCAACAAACAGTTATCCACAGGTAGAGTTCTGATAATGCACTGTGCTCACGCCATCCACTCTGGGTACGGTCCTGAATGTACTTTTTCACTATGTCATCCCAGACCTTCTACTGCGTGAATCGGATCAACCTTTCTTTATCGACTCAAGTCACACAATTGTAACTTCTCCTCTCCTTGTCTGTCTAGCAAAACAAAAACATTATTCTGTCTAAAAGAGCGCTTCTTCACCTGCAATACAAAAATATGAGAAAGAACAGATTCCGCAGCACACATGAAATTCTACTATTAATTCTAAAGCAAGAGTTGTCAGGGACTTGCATTTAAGGCCTACAATTTTCAGCTAACATAAGAATGCACCATTAAGAAGAAAAAAGGTGACAGTGGTCTAACCTAGATGCTAGCACATCACAGTTTCAGGAAATGTGTAAATGAAGCATCAAGTAACATGTGATCAATGGATAAAATAACACAATGTCACCAAAGTAGTGTTAAGTACATATAAGAAAGACAATTTCAAATACACACAATATAAAAGTTGAATCCAGAGCACCACCAATGGGTAATACAAGGTCCGTCAATCCGACAAGTCCAGAGTTGTTACTCCACGTAAACAGATGAGAGACAGATACACTACAGTCCACAGTGTATTAAGACGCTAGATGATTTTAAATGTTCAAAACACTTTAATGTTTCGTAGAGTATTCAATCTCTGCAAAATCTGGACTATAAACAGCTGACACATGTTTTGTGTGCCTATTGACTTTAACATAAGCTTTTCACAATCAATATGTCAGGCCATCTGCCTGTATATTAAATGTTCATAATAAACAAGCAGGTATATAACCTTTATCATTGGCTTGTCATCATAACTAATGTAAACTCATTGTAAGATTTCCTCAAAGCAACAATCCAGCATAGATTTATAAAAGATGTATACAAAATTGGAGTTGCCAAAGCAAAATACTCTCTCTCCTAGGAGAACCTAATAAGGATTATTGTAGTGCATATCTTCAAGCCACAGTTTCTTCGGGTAAATCAACAACATCAAAAACTTTGCCTATTAGATTAATCTATGAAATTCCATGTAACAAACTGCCTGCCTACAGGCTTTCATAGAATACCAATCCATTGTTGAACATCTAGTGTCATTAATGCATGCTTTTCACAGTAAGTAGGTCAGGCGTACTGGCTTTGTCATACAGTTTCATAATAAACAGATAGAACTGATGAGGCCGTTACCCTTTAATTTGGCTATACAGTTTACCCAACACAGGACAATTCAAGTGTACATAAACTGGCAACCATCATGCATACAGTTATGAAAATATGAAGGAAAACACAGCTTGCTAAACAATTTAAAACCCCTATTAACATGGCTTAACAAGAATCATCACAGTGAACCCCACCAGTGCGTGTCAGAGTGGGTGGCCAACATCACCACCCTTGCTGACTAGAGCAATCCATGAGATTCTAAGCAACAAAATATGTATCTGTAGGATTTAATGGAGAGTAACAACAAGTTGCACCTAAATGTCTATTGACTTTAACCCCTTTCATTCCGAGTGTTGGCCAACCGCGGACACCCGCACCCTCTCCCCAGTGTGTCTGGTGAGCATTGGCTTACACAGGAGTGGGCTGGAAAGGATCCTCCGGTGCTTGAACAAAGGGTGTGAGAGGCGCAGAATTGTCAGTTCCCACATCTTCTGCCCATCTGTGACATCAGTTCCCTGTGAGTTGTGCTAACGTCACAGATTCCCACTGGCCATGGAGGAGACAGGAGGCGAGTTCTTGCTCGCCATCCAGTGGGATTTTGGGGGCATATCTGCAGTTTTAGAATCTGTTTATACATATACGCTTCACATGTAATATGATGAATCGAAATGAACATTTGGAATACTTGAATAAAAAGGATTAAATTCGGATTAATTTGTTGGATATTGGTTACACAACATGGATTTCGCTGTGCGTCCGATTTTGGAGTGAAATCACGCTTCAAAACAAACTGTTCCAGTTTTTATATACGTGGTTATAGGGCAGACCACGGATTCGGGCTGCACGCTACAACTTCATCAATTAGAATAACCATGGGAAATTGAGAAAACAGGAGTGCACTTGGCCACCCCCCTTTTTTGTATTTTGGGGTGTATCCCATTTTCAACTATGCCTTCCTGAATTGTTTTCCTGACTGTGGATAGTGGCATGACCATGATCCACAGCCAGGAAAACAAATCACTAGGCCACCAGGTACCAGGTATTCACCTAGGTATTTTACCAGGGGGCATGATCGTTTCCCCAGGTGAAGGAGAAAACTGTTTATAAAAAAAATAATAAGGAAATTATCAGGACATCAGCCCACCTGGCATATGGGCCAACCCGCTGTTGGACCCGATTTTGTTTTTGGAAATGTCTTTTCCTTGGGGGGGGGGGGACGATCCCAGCCACCAAGGGAACTCAAACATTTCCCCAACAAAATAAAAGAAATGTAGGTAGGGGGTCAGCCCTCAGGACCTGGGCCAACCCCCATTAATAGTATATGCAGGAAATATAGATTATGTTGCATTTTTTTATTATTAATATAAATGTTTGTTTTCCCTTAGAGGGGCCATTGCACCCCACAGAGGAAAAAACACATTTATAAAAAAAGAAGTGACACATGATCTATCATCCTTGAATAATCTGCAGATTTATACAAAAAAATGTAGCTCAAAAGGATCAAACGTGACTAAAAAAATGCCCCGCACATAGGTTGACTGGCCAACTTTCAATTGCTTATTTCCGTATTCGGTTGCCATACTGGAAAAAATAAGGTGAAATCTTATCATTTTTCAAATCACAAAATAATAAAGTAATACTTTTAAAATAAAGTGTTGCCACACAATTTGCCTTTTCTTGCTGCATGATTTAGTCAGCCCTGTTGCATAATTTGATGCTCTCCTGCTGCATAATTCCAGTGATCCTGGTGATAGCACTGTGAGTTTTCACAAGGAGCCTGCCTACGCACAAAGTTGCAGGGGCTAATATGTGAATGTTTGCTTCTTGAGATTAAAGATGTTTTTTGGCTTTAGGAAATTATTGTTTTACTGGCAAAGGCCCAGCATCTCCCCCAACAATTATGTTTTGCATAAGCCAAGACAAACGTATGTTGTTGTATTGGGTATGTGTCAAGGTGAAATAATACTGTATCTTTTTTTAGAGTCTTTGGAGAACCTGCAGTTTTGGTGAACAAGATAAGTAATTTTGTGTTTATTTACTGTTGCACACATCTCACAGACACACACACCCACTGACCCACTGACTAATTTAGAACATCCCTCCTGCCTTTTACATAGGAGAGTGTTTTAGAAGGAAGGTTTTAGGTAGTCAGCAGAGATGGCATCTCAGTGGATGACTGCTGCCCTGGCCCTAACTAGGATTTTGGAGGACAGCTCTGAGGCAGGATCATTTACTGAGACAGCTTCTGAAGGAGAGGAAAATGGAGCAGAACATGGAAGTGATTTTTCAGTCGGTGGAGGTCCATCCGACATCTCATCTCGCAGCAATTCTGAAGGACATGATGATGTCAGTCATAATGTCCTTTGGTAAGCACAATCTGTGCAGTGGAGCAATTGCAGCAGGATAGACCAACCCAGAGAGCATGTACATATGTCGACAAGCACAGACAGAGTGCTCTCTTTGCAGTCCCCAATTTAGTGCAGCCCCAGATGTAAAGTCTATACGGCTAGTTTCTTGCAATTGACTACATCAATCTCTTTTTGGATGTTGGCTTCCTTGAGGAAATTGAGCAGCAAACAGATTTCCGGGCAGGAACATTTATGAGGGAGCATGGAGGCACTGAGAGTCGTCATTCTAGGGCAAGCTGGTGGACTCCCACTTCACTTGAGGAGGTGAAGACATTTTTGGGCCTCACGCTTAAAATGGGGTTAGTGCACAACCAAGCTTGCAGTCCTACTAGTCTACTCGCACGGCTTGGGTAACACCCATCTTTGCACCTTACATGAGCATAGATCGGTTTTTGATATTGTAGTGTATGCTGCATATCAATGATAAATCTGCTGCATTGCCCTGGGAACATCCCGACCATGATAGTTTGTTCAAAGCTCAGCCTGTCATGGAACATTTGTCTGTCAGGTTTCCAGAGATTTATACTCTTAGGAAGAATATAGCCATTAATGAGTCCTTGATCCTGTACAACGGGCTGCTGCTGTTCACGTAGTACAGTCCGAGCAAAAGAGCTTGCTATGACATCAAGTTGTAGATGCTGTGTGAGAGCTCTACTAGCTATGTATACAGCATGAGAGTGAATAAAGGAAAGGACTCCACTCGGCAATCACTCCCATGCTACAAGTCACAGGAAAGATTGTATGGGAGTTTGTCCAGGTACTCCTTCACAAAGGTTGTAACCTTTATGTGGACAACTTCTATACAGGAGTAGAGCTGGTCAGTAAGCTGTACAAGGCTGGCACTGTTGCATGTGGTACATTTTGTTGTCACAGCAAAGGGTTCCTGTAGGAGCTTGTTTGTAAGTAGCTCCAAAAATTCCAGAGCACTGCATTGCGTTCCAATGAACTGCTCGCAGTCACGTTCCCTGATAGGCATGATGTGTACTTGCTTACTACAATTCATGATCAGAGCATTTCCTCTGTCACAGTTTGGGGTCAGGTACCCACCTGTAAAC
The DNA here is from genome assembly GCA_963921515.1 of Calotriton arnoldi. Taxonomy (NCBI): domain Eukaryota; kingdom Metazoa; phylum Chordata; class Amphibia; order Caudata; family Salamandridae; genus Calotriton; species Calotriton arnoldi. The sequence continues at coordinate 44,835 of CAWUFW010023670.1, read as the reverse complement.
TTGATGGTACTCAGACAAAAAAAATGTAAAAAAAATATCAGCATACAAAAATATCATATCCAAAATATCGTGATATGGAAATAATGTCAGCAAGAATATTGTTGTCAAGAATATCAATTTTAAGGTAAATAAAAAAGTGCACTATTCCTTTCATATCAGACATGTTACAATGGACCAGCTCCCCAAAATGCAGCTGGAAGTTAGTGAGAAGTAGTGTCTGTCTCTCAGACGAGGACCTTTCAACCTGGAGATCAAACGTCTCTTTGGCTGAAGGTAAGGCCACATCTTTTTGCAAGAACATGGCTTTTAGTTTGCTTAGGGAATCAAATTTTATATTGGAAACATTTATTGAAGGCCATAGTGCTGCCTTCCTAACTGTGCGGGCAGGTGGAAATAGAACTTGTGTACAACAAGTCACAATAGAATTAACCGTCACCAGATAAGCAATGCCTGGTTCCATTCTGCTGCAACCCTGATCAATTAGCATCAAATAGATCCCATTCGAGAGGAACCTGAACACAGGATGAATCATGGCAGCTGAGGAACTCTTTAAATAACAAGACAAGTTTGCCACTGAATCATTGCATGCCCCGGGGAGAGAAATGTCCTTACAAACTAAGGAGCTGCTTTAAGCATCTTCACATTCGGAGACACTAAGAAAAACATCTGTGTCCCCATTCCTGCATCTAAACCTGAACTGTAATTTCCAATACTTGTGCACATATCCTTCCCCTAGTGCTTCATATCTGCCTACCTGTTGGTATTGGAGACAATATTGGAATTGGAAAGTCATGACAGGTAGGGTGATGTAACCATCGATTATCCAGTCAGGGGATGGTGTCTCAGCCACGGTGAAAGGTAATAGATCTAATTTTTCAATGTGAAACAAGGTATATTTTGCATCTCTACACACCATTTTTAGCTGTCTTTCTGTTAGATCGTATGCCGAAAACAGACTTGTATTGTTGATGTAACACCATGGCATGCGGCCGGAATGTAACGTTTGTAATGTCCAGCTCAATATTAATATTGACAGTAATTGGTCATTGTTAGAGAAGTAGTATTTAGTTAAAATTTTATGTAGAGATATTGTATGCACAATGTGGGAACTTCTAATCCTTCCAGCTTGAATAACCTTCAACCAATACATAGGGTATGCGAACTCAGCTGAGGCGGATTTGTTTCCCTTCCCACTTTGGACGTCTTCGGTTTCAATGTAGGGGTCTCTGAGAAAGCACTACTCAGATTGACCATTAAGTAAGAGCCTGACCAGCTTTGTTCCTACTAATCCGCAGGATCTGCGCATTGTTTGGACAACATAAACTAGGGGCTTGGTGCCGAGACTGATTCCTGACACCCCTGCAGGATATTTGGCCTGTAGACCAGTTAGCTCACAGTGATACCATAAGCCCCCTAACCTATCAGGGAGCGAATGGTTTCTGGCAACCACTGAACATAACAACCCTGACCCCTCAGAGATCGTGGAAACAGTGCAGAAACTTTTGCTCAGTCTCTCGTGCTCACTTATTCTCAGAGAAATATACAGAGAATACACAGTGGGACGTTTTCAATAATATTTATTGAACCAACATTATTCTTGCATAAAAAAACATGTGCTGCAATGATTAGTAGACAGAAGCAGATAGACGTGAATACAAGTGCCAAAAGCGTAAATAGTAGATATAGTTCTACCATGGTGCTAAACAATATATAAATGCGTGCATATACAACAAGACAGTAATCGAGCGTACTCCTACGATGCTAACCCTACTCTAAGTGTACCTAGAGTGTGTGTAGGTGTAGAGCCGAGAATCCCCCCAAGAGATTATCCAACCCCATTACCTGATGGGATAGAATGAAGGAGCCCATCTTGGTTAAGAACTGGACACCCATCATGAGATGTCAGACCACTGCATGGTGATTTCTCAACATGCAAGGGCCTTGGTGTCTGCGGAAGTGCCTCCTCTGCTAATCTATCCGAATGCTAATTTTTTTATAACATAAAGCAACCTTGCGATGTACGTATAGATTAGTGATGTAATGGATATGTAGATAGCCCTGTCGCCCCGTGGATGAAGATATAGATGACATTTGTACATAGTGTGAAGCAAAACCTTGTACATGATGTTCAGGGCATTGTGATAATGTTGTGCGATGCGAGATGTGTAAACAAGTATAGTTTTGGGGAAACGAATCCAACACTGCGTGCAAGTAAATATGTCCAAAAGGTTACAGCTGAAAAATGTTATTTGCGAGGACAAGAAATAAGCTGCTTCACTAAGTGGGCCTAACTTGAGAATATAACACCCACTCCTCATACTAAGGGTAGGTATCTAAAAAGCTATCTGACAAGCCAGCAAAAATTTAAAAAAAGTTAAAAAACTATTCTTATAAGCATCTAAAATGCGGGCTTCCCTTTAAAATATGTATCTAAAAGTCATTTATATCATTTGAGATGCCAAGCACTCAGAAAGCCATAGAGCCTACAAAAAGGAAAAGCTGTTTTGGTTCATTTTAATAAAAAAAGAGGCCAAATTATTCCCACTTGGACAGGGCCAATTGTGTATGTGTTCCGAGTGGTACACGCAACATTACTGTTGCCCACATCCACAGACGTTCCCAGAGGCACGCCTCGAGTCGTAGCATGTTAATAGAGCAAAGGTGATTTCATCCTATTCCCAAAGCAGCCACTGAGGGAGGTGATGTATCCTCTATGTTTTCCGCAGAGCCGTTGTTCACATCACTAGGAGCTGAAGCATCACAGTGTGGCTCTAAGAATGCATTCATCATCAATGGAATACGCTGGGGACAGCAATACGCATTGGTCTTTAAGGGGTCTATCAGTACTTCGATGTCCGGTGGCGCAACTAATTCTGATCTGAGAAGATATCCCGGATGCATTCGTAGCTGTAAAGCAGACAGCGGAAGGCAGGTTTATTTATTTATTTATTTTATTTAGGCAATTTATTGAGCGCACAAATACCCTTGGGTGTCTCGGCGCTATGGACCGCTGAGTTGAGAGAAAGAAGGAGAGAATGTTTATTGATTGAATAACCAGGTTTTTAATTGTTTACGGAAGGAAAGCAATGTAGGAATGGTTTTGAGATGTAAAGGGAGTGTGTTCCAAAGTTTGGCAGTCGCGACAGTGAATCTTCTGTCACCCCAGGTTGCCTTTTTAGTTCTAGGCACCGTCAGCAGATAAGCTGAAGAAGATCGTAAAGATCTTGTGGGTCTGTAGGGGCAGAGGCTTTGTTTGAGAAATTTAGATCCTGTATCGTGGATAGCCTTATAGGCAATGCAGAGGGCCTTAAACTTTATTCTGCATTTGATGGGCAACCAGTGTAACTGTCGAAGCTCCTTGGAGATAGGTTTGAACTTAGGAGTGCCTGTAAGAATTCTTGCTGCTGCATTTTGCACCATCTGCAATTTGTGTATGACACCTTCCTGGGCATTGACTAGTAAGCCATTACAATAGTCTATCTTAGACATGACAAGTGTGCTAATGAGAGTCTTGCCTGCGTTACGAGGAAGGTAAGGCAGAAGTTTCTTTATCATCCTGATGGTAAAAAAGGATGATGAGACGACCGAGTTGGCGTGATGTTTGAAAGAAAGTTTTTCATCAAACTGGACTCCCAGATTTTTTACCTTAGAAACAGGCGGTGGAGGTGGGCCCAACTCTGCAGGCCACCAAGAAGGGGACCAACTGGGGGAGAGGTTGTATGCAGTCAAGCTAGGCCAGCATGAACAATAAGAACCAATGCTCATTTAGTTTTTGAAGCTGAGGTGTGCCGAAGCAGTGTATCATGAGCTCACTGCAACGCAGCACTAGCAGTGCTGTCTCTACTCCTAGTTGAACTGTGACGTCTATTGTGGAGCCGATAAAATAAAATCAGGATTCCTGCCACAAATAGCAGGACAAGTGGGACCGTCCAAAAACGTTTCCCAACACGGAGTGTATGAAAGATGGTATAACTCCGAAAATCGTCTGAAAGGTGCTAACCAAAGCAGAGCCGATACATTTTTTACATATCGAAGTCATTAATATCGTTTGCAAAAATATATCTGTTTAAAATATCGTTTTTAAATATTGTTATGTATGTTAGTATATATTTTAAATGTATATGAGGTTAATTTTTTGTAGAATTATTGTTTATGTTTTTTAATATATTTGTAAAATGTTTTGTAGTTATTAAATTTAATTCAATTAATTTTTGTGATTTTTAGTGCTGTAGCGGCTTGTGGGTTAAAGTTGTATAGGCTGGGAAGTAATCAAATTATAATACTTATAATGATTATTTTGTATTTAATATTATTTCTTTAATTGATATTTAATTATGAAATTGTGCTATTAATTATTTTATTTAAATTGTATGTGCAGGGTGTGAGGTTTATGGGGTAAAGGGTGGGAAGGGTGGGAAGTAATTAATTTTTATTTAATGAATTAATAATTAGTTGGTAATTAATATTAATTAATTAATTGATAATTAACAATGTTTATGGTGTGATTAGGTATTTTTTTTAAGTGCAGGGTATACGGTTTATAGGGGTAAAAGGTGGGTAGTAAATTAATTTAAATTAATTAATAATTAGTTGTAAAATACTATTAATTATTTAATTGACATTTACTTTAATTGTGTAAATAATTATTTTAAGTTTAATTTTAGGTGTGGGGTTTATAGGGTAAAGGGTGGAAAGCTAATTACTTTTAAAGATGAAATATTTATTTTTTAATTAATAATATGTGTTTGATTATAGTTAATGATATTAATTGTGCAATTAAACTTTTTGGGAAGATTTTTGATGTGGGTTGTGGGTTTTGTAGGGCTGTAGGGTGGGGGTAAATTAGTTTTACGTAATTAATAATTAATTTACACATTAAAATTAATTATTACACTGATAATTATTATGTTCATTGTGTAAATTATTTTCTATTAAACTTTATGAGAGTGTTGTGTGTTTTGTGGGAGTATATTGTGGGAAGTGAATTAATTATAATTAATAATTAATATTTAATTAATGATAATTTGTTTGTTGATAAATATTTATATTAATAGTGTAAACATTTTGCTTTTTGAAGTTAAGTTTTATGTGCAGGTTGTGAGTTTTGTGGGGTTATAGGGTGGGAAGTAACTAAACTAAATGTATGTAATAAATATGTTTATGTTAATAAATAATTTCTAAATAAAAATATTTATTTGTATAAAAATTATTTATATTTTATTTATAAACATATACGTAGGTATTTGTGATATTTATTTAACATTGTAATGTTTTCATTTTTCAAAATTTTTAAAATTAGAGATAATTGTAGTTTTTTTGTACATATTAATATTTTTCTTTATTTACTTTGTTTTTTAAATAGTTTTATCTTTAAAAAAATATTTTTTTGTTTTTAATGTTGCTCTGACTGGAGTGGGAATAGCAAATTTTACACCTCCGCAATCCAACACTTTCCCTATTGTTGTACTGTCTGGAGTGGGAATGGTACATTTTACCCCTCCGCTATCCAACACTTTCCCTACTGTTGTACTGACTGGAGTGGCAATAGTTCATTTTACCCCTCAGCAATCTAACACTTTCCCTATTGTTGCATTTATTGGAGTGGGAATAGTAAATTGTACCCCTCCACAATCCAACACTTCCCCTACTGTTGTATTGACTGGAGTGGGCATAATACATTTTACCCCTATGCAATCCAACACTTTCCCTACTGTTGCACTTATTAAAGTGAGAATAGTAAATTTTATACCTCCGCTATCCAACACTTTCCCTACTTTTGTATTGACTGGAGTGGGAATAGAACATTTTTCTCCTCCATAATCCAATACTTTCCCTACTATTGCACTTATTACAGTGCGAATAGTAAATGTTACCCCTCCGCTATCCAACAATTTCCCTACTGTTGTATTGACTGGAGTGGGAATAGTAAATTTTACCCCTCCGCTGTCCAATACTTTCCATACTATTGCACTCATTGAATAGTATATTTTACCCCTCAGCAATCTAACACTTTCCCTATTGTTGCATTTATTGAAGTGGGAATAGTAAATTGTACCCCTCCGCAATCCAACACTTCCCCTACTGTTGTATTGACTGGAGTGGGATAATACATTTTACCCCTATGCAATCCAACACTTTCCCTACTGTTGCACTTATTAAAGTGAGAATAGTAAATTTTATGCCTCCGCTATCCAACACTTTCCCCACTGTTGTATTGACTGGAGTGGGAATAGAACATTTTACTCCTCCATAATCTAATACTTTCCCTACTAATGCACTTATTACAGTGGGAATAGTAAATGTTACCCCTCCGCTATCCAACACTTTCCTTACTGTTGTATTGACAGGAGTTGGAACAGTAAATTTTAGTCCTCCGCAATCCAATACTTTCCCTACTGTTGTACTGACTGGAATGAGAATTGCAAATCTTACCTATCCGCAAACCAACACTTTTACTACTGTTGCATTTACTGGAGGGAGATTTGTACATTTTACCCAGTTTTATTATTTTTGCGTTGCGTGAAGTGGGAGCAGTAAATGTTTTATATATTTACTGTGAGAAGCTGGCCTGGTATATGATGTCCACTTGTCAGGTTCACCAACTCCTCAGGATCGGAATGCTGCTCAAATATGGTCCACCTCTCGATAGCTTCAAGTCTGTTTGCTTTTACAGCACAGATCAGTGAAGCGATCAAGCGAGGGAAGGAAAGGGTGGGGACAGCAGGCAAGGAGACCTATAGACACAAATTAGAAAACAAAAATAAATGACGAGACAATAAGCATCTACACTTTCCACCTATTAAGCTGACTTAAACCATTTTCATTTTATAAGGTAATTTACCTGTAAAGGAAAATAACTGTTTGGTGGCGTGCAACCCAGGAGTGTTTAGAATTTCTGTAACTCCTTTAATGGTCTCTACAACACGTGGTAGTGCTACAGAAAAGGAAACAAAATATAGCGAAGACATAGCTTAGGTAAGAGTCTATAGGTAAAAGTGTAAGAGCTCTACTTCCATACAAAAGTATTTATATATATTTATATCCGGAGTGTCATACCCCTTTATCTTGTCTCTCGCTTCACAGAGGATGTAAGAGCCTGATGATTGTTTCTGCTCTACTACATTCCCCTGTTAGAGTAGGGTAAGAAAATATAAACAGCAATGTTAACTATAGCCTTTGAATGACTACGCTACTTAAATGCCAGACCCTCCTGTTTCACGTCAAGGGAGGAAGGACGGATAGGTATGCCAAGTTTTATCCAATAGGACCTTATCTCTTGGTGTTGGCGTAGTCTCACACAATGTTATATAATATTACACGATGCAAATGCCAGTAGAACAAACACGAACAAATAAACACACACCAGTAGGGAACATCAACTTGGCACACATACTATCATTGCTTTGCAGTATCATTGAGGCAACATCGATTCTCCCAAAGAAAATGCTGTTTCCATAAAAAATGTCTTATGCTTTGGACTCTCTTCCACACGAGCTCAATAAGCGGCAAGCTCGCCAATGGAGAGAAATTGAAGAAACTGAATTAGTAATGCACTCGTTCCGCCAAAGCTGTGGAGTTAATGCAATCCCACGGAAACGAGTTAAGATCACGGAATATAAATATATATCCCTACTGATAAGTGCAGGCATCTCTACTACACGCAAGAGACAACATACGTGTGTCTCGCCAACGGGGAGGAACACCTTGCGCAATATCAGTAAGGCTCTCAAAGGTTAAACAAACTTCAGAATACAATGTCACACAGGAAATTCTTGGGCTCCCCACCCTTCGTTCGTGGAGCTAGAATCTCAAGATGCCGGGTACCACTGTACCAAGTGATTGGAATGAACGAAACACCGATACAAATAGTGGTGCAACAGCACCCTGACCGGACCCCTGAGGCAGGACAGAATTGCTTCTTACGACAGGCTCCGGCCTGAGTCTCAGAATAATCGGCAACGTCACGGGAAGCAGAAGAACTTAAATGAGGTTCCGCTCTCCCGCTGACGTTGACGTGCCGCCGCTGAGACTCATGGGATATGTAGTCTCCCGCGGCTTACCCATGCTTTATCGGCCAAATGCAGAACCCGGTGGAATAGCGGGACCGGACTAAAGCAGTACTTCTGACAGTACATCCTCCTTAAAGAGCACGCTGTCCTGGTCCTGTTGTCAGTGGGTGTTTCTTGTGGAAGGCAGCAATAAGTCTGGGAGCGTGTATTCCTCTTGCTGGTTCCCATGAATTTTCCTCCGGTCTATATCCCTTCCATGCGACCAGGTACCATCTTTGTTGGCCTCTCATTTTTGTGTCTAGTATTTTAGCTACTTCATATTCATTTTCGCTATTTACCCAAATAGGACTAGGTTCCTTTTTCACTAGAGTGACAGAGGGTTTTAACAATGAATACTGGGTGAATCCGTAAACTGGCTGGCAAATCCAGTTTCACGGCCACAGGGTTAATGCATTTTAAAATCTTATAGGGGCCTATGTACTTAGGATTGAATACGTTACTCTTCTTGAATTGGATATTTCTTGTAGATAACCAAACCATGTCCCCTTTTTTGTACATAGGACTAGGTCTCCTGTGTTTATCAGCCCCCTCTTTGTATTTTTCTTTTGCTATTTGTAACAGTTTGTGAGTTTGTTGTAATGCTTCCTGTATGTGTGCCACTCTGTTTTTTACCTCAGGAAGGGAAATGCAGGACAGGGGTGCAAGAAAGGAAGAAACCTTGGGTGAAACCCATACGTGTTATAGAAAGGAGTTGTTTGTGTGGAACTGTGTCTAGAGCTGTTATAGGCAATCTCTGCTAACCACAAATGATCTACCCACGCATCGGTGTTTGTATCTACATAACAACGTAGGTATTGCTTAAAGGTCTGGTTCATTCTTTCTGTCTGCCCGTCAGTCTGTGGGTGAAAACTCGTAGAGAGAGCCACCTGGATTTGTAATGCAGAACACCACACTTTCTAGAATCGTGCAGTAAATTGTGTACCCCTGTCTGACACTGTTTTCCTTGGGAGTCTGTGTAGTCACACAACATGTATCAGGAGTAATTTGGCTAACTGCCCTGCTGTGGGTACTTGTTTGCATGCAATAGAATGACTCATCTTGGTAAGGTAGTCCACTACCACCAAAACCGTAGTAAAACCTTGATCTTTAGGAAGACCCACTATGAAATCAACAGAGATGTTTTCCCAGGATATTTCGAGGGTATACAATGGTTGTAACAACCCTTGTTGTTTGGTATGATCGGTTTTCATTTGCATGCACGTTGTGCAGGCTTTGATCCATGACGCAATGTCCAGTCTCATGGAGGGCCCCAAAATTGTCTACTGACCCGTTCTAGGGTTTTTTCCAGTCCGTTATGTCCGGCACCTGGTATCTCGTGGCACCAATGGAATACTTGTTTCCGCAAGACTTTTGTGGGTACCAACATTCGATGTCCCTTGATGTGAATGCCTTGTTTCCTCTTCCACTCAACATGGCTTCTGAGCCAGGTTTTCTACTTGAAGGTTTGAACTCCACGCACAAGGTCGCGTAAGAAGTTGTTCGTTTGTAAGGCACAGATTACTTTCTGGGGATTGATGATTGCGTGTTCTTGATGTTCATCTTCCTCTCTGATGGACTGCTGACGCGTTAAGGCATCCACTTTTTTGTTATCCTTCCCTGGTCTGAACGTAACAATGAAATTGTACTCCTTAAAGAACAACATCCAACGCAGTTGTCTTGGTGTGAGGTGTCTAGTAGAACGCATAAATTGGAGGTTTCAGTGATCAGTATATACAGTTACCGTTTCTTTGGCTCCCATTAAAAAGTGACGCCATTCTAAAAATGCTGATTTTATAGCCAGTAGCTCTTTCTCCGCTACGGTGTAATTCTTCTCTGCGTCCTTATGTTTACGAGACATGAAGGCTATGGGATGCATTTGCCCCGTGGATTCATGACGTTGCGACAATACAGCTCCAATGGCTACTTCCGACGCGTCCGCTTCAACGATGTAAGGTTTTTCAGGATTAGGATGTGCTAATACTGGGGCAGTTATGAAAGCATGTTTTAAGTCCTCGAACGCTGCTTTGGCTTCTTCTGTCCATAGAAACTTATTCTTCTTGCGTAGCAACCGGGTGATGGGTGTCACCATTTTGGAGAATTGGTTGATGAATCTCCGGTAGAAGTTTGCGAACACCAAAAAACATTGCATGTCTCTGATGTTTTGGGGTTCCGGCCACTCCTTGACCGCTAGCAACTTCCTTTCCGCCATTTCTTGACCCTTGGGCATGAGCATAACTCCTAAAAACTCCACTCTGTCCACGTGGAACTCACACTTGCTGAGTTTGCAGAACAACTTGTTCTCTCTTAAGGCTTGTACAACTGAACCGACATGTTGTATCTGTTGTTCTTCGTTCGATGAATAGATCAAAATATCATCTATGTAGATGACCATATACCTGATCAAGGAATTCTCTCAATACTTCATTGAGGAAGTATTGGAATGCCGCTGGAGCATTGCACAAACAAAAAGGCATCACCATATATTCGTACAACCCATAGCATGTTTTAAAGGCCGTCTTCCACTCATCTCCGGCTCTCATTCGCACTAAGTGATATGCTCCTTTAAGATCTAATTTGGTGAATATCACCGCTTTTTTCACCTGTTCCAACAGTACTGGGATTAAAGGAAGGGGATACCGGTTCTTAATGGTGATGTCATTTAATGCCCTAAAGTCTATGCAAGTGCGTAATTCACCATTGGCTTTAGGGATAAAAAACAAAGGAGAAGCAGCAGGTGACCTGGAGGGGCGTATGAAGCCTAAATTCAAATACTTGTCTAGATACTGACGAAGGTGTTCGTTCTCCTTTTCCGTTAAAACGTATATTTGCCCACAAGGTACCACCGCTCCAGGAACTAGGTCGATTTGACAATCATTTTGTCGATGTGGAGGTAAGGTTTCGGCTTGTATTTCATTAAATACATCATTGTATCCTAGATATTGTGTGGGCAATATAGTATCCTTTTCTGCTGCTGTGGCAATCCAGTGTCTTGCGGATAGTGCTTGGGATGGCGTATTTTGATGAACAACACAGTTCGTTAGACAAAATGTCGACTCTAGAAGTATAGTATTGTTAGTCCAATTTATGGTGGGGTTGTATTTTTGTAGCCACGGGAGTCCTAGGATGATACCGTATTGAGGGGCCTTGATAATGTTGAACTCCATCGTTTCCAGATGGTTAGGTTCATTTAATACCTCCACTTATTTCGATACATAACATACTGAACCAGAGTCCAACACTCGTCCATCAACTGCAATCACGGTTTCGGGGTTGGGTTTCTTCAGCAGTTTGATTCCCAATTTCTTGGCTACTGCTTCATCCATAAACGTTCCTGTGGCTCCTGAATCCAACAACGCCTGAGTTTCTTCCCACTTATCCATTATATTTACTTTAATGTAGATATAAAAGAAGCGTTTTTTATCTATTGTATCCATAGTATCCAATGAGGGGATAAAGCTGTTGCTCGAGGGCTCCCCTCTCTGTCTTCTCGAACCTCTTAGTTTCCTGATTCTTTCTTGGTCACGCCGGTTTCGCTTCTTTTTAATCCCCCTCTGGTACTTGGTGGTCTCAGTAGGTAATCCCGAACAAAATGTCCCTTCTTCCCACCATATAGGCAAAGGCCATTTTTCCTGCGCATCTCCCTCTTGTCCATCGTCAGTGACGCTCTTACAGTCCCGATTTCCATTGGTTCTTGATTTGATTGTGTGAAGTGGTCTCCTGTTCTTGGGCGTTCGATTTTGGGAAGAGGCCTTTCTTTCCGCTTACCATCTCCTTTTCTGTCGCTCATCCGATGTTCTAACCTTAATGTAAGGTTAATCAAATTGGTACAAGTGAGGGGTTGCGGATCTATTTGGGCGATAATGTCTTTCAATTCGTCTTTTAACCCTTGGTAGTATATCGCAAACTGCTTTTCTTCTGGCCAGTTTGTTTCTGCCACTAATCTTCTGAAGGACGTAATGTATACCACTGTCTCCTTATTCCCTTGCCTGAGCTCAAGTAATTCTCAGTCGGCAGAGAGTGTGTGGGTTCTTCTAATGAACATATTTTCAAACTTTGCCCTAAAGGCATCCCAATCGTACAACAAAGGGTCATCCCTGTGTACTAACGGCACCGCCCATAAATCTGCGCCCCCGCTAAATAAGATATTAGGAAGGCTACGCATGCCTGATTGGTAGCAAAGACTTTGGTTTTGCAATGAAAGTGAAGCAATACCTGCGTAAGAAAGACTTGGATTTTATTGGCGCCTCCATAATACCTTTCCGGGGGTGCTAAAGGTATGGGGGTTGGCATTTCTACCGTGATAGGAGGCTGATGTAGAAGGGTAGATCCCCTTGCGTCAAAAGGGTTTCGCTGCATGCGATCCACTTAAGCCTGTAAAGCTGCTGTCTCTAACCTAGACGCTGCAACCTCCTGTTGCACTACTTGTAAGGTAGCCAACAAATCTTCCTAGGGTTACCATGTTAGAGCAGAAAAACTGATCAAGAGGAAATAAATCCGAGGGCCGATTATTCTGTCAGGTTCACCAACTCCTCGGGATCGGAATGCTGCTCAAATATGGCCCACCTCTCGATAGCTTCAAGTCTGTTTGCTTTTACAGCACAAATCAGTGAAGCGATCAAGCGAGGGAAAGAAAGGGTGGGGCAAGCAGGGAAGGAGACCTATAGACACAAATGAGAAAACAAAAATAAATTACGAGACAATAAGCATCTACATTTTCCACCTATTAAGCTGACTTAAACCATTTTCATTTTATAGGGTAATTTACCTGTAAAGGAAAATAACTGTTTGGCTGCGTGCAACCCAGGAGTGTTTAGAATTTCTGTAACTCCTTTAATGATCTACAACACGTGGTAGTGCTACAGAAAAGGAAACAAAATATAGCGAAGACATAGCTTATGTAAGAGTCTATAGGTAAAAGTGTAAGAGCTCTACTTCCATACAAAAGTATTTATATATATTTATATCCGGAGTGTCATACCCCTTTATCTTGTCTCTCGCGTCACAGAGCATGTAAGAGCCTGATGATTGTTTCTGCTCCACTACATTCCCCTGTTAGAGTAGGGTAAGAAAACATAAACAGCAATGTTAACTATAGCCTTTGAATGACTACGCTACTTAAATGCCAGACCCTCCTGTTTCACGTCAAGGGAGGAAGGACGGATAGGTATGCCAAGTTTTATCCAATAGGACCTTATCTCTTGGTGTTGGCGTAGTCTCACACAATGTTATATAATATTACACGATGCAAATACCAGTAGAACAAACACGAAGAAATAAACACACACCAGTAGGGAACATCAACTTGGCACACATACTATCATTGCTTTGCAGTATCATTGAGGCAACATTGATTCTTCCAAAGAAAATGCTGTTTCCATGAAATATGTCTTATGCTTTGGACTCTCTTCCACACGAGCTCAATAAGCGGCAAGCTCACCAATGGAGAGGAATTGAAGAAACTGAATTAGTAATGCACTCGTTCCGCCGAAGCTGTGGAGTTAATGCAATCCCACGGAAACGAGTTAAGAACACGGAATATAAATATATCCCTACTGATAAGTGCAGGTATCCCTACTACCCGCAAGAGACAACATACGTGTGTCTCGCCAACGGGGAGGAACACCTTGCGCAATATCAGTAAGGCTCTCAAAGGTTAAACAAACTTCAGAATACAATGTCACACAGGAATGCCGGGTACCACTGTACCAAGCGATTGGAATGAACGAAACACAAATACAAATAGTGGTGCAACCGCACCCTTACCGGACCCCTGAGGCAGGACAGAATTGCTTCTTACGACAGGCTCCGGCCCGAGACTCAGAATAATCAGCAATGTCACAGGAAGCGGAAGTGCTTAACTGAGGTTCCGCTCTCCAGCTGATGTTGACGTGACGCCGCTGAGACTCATGGGATATGTAGTCTCCCGCGGCTTACCCATGCTTTATCGGCCAAATGCAGAACCCGGTGGAATAGCGGGACCGGACTAAAGCTGTACTTCTGACAGTATAAAATCCTTAAAGAGCACCCTATCCTGGTCCTGTTTTCAATGGGTGTTTCTTGTGGAAGGCAGCAATAAGTCCGGGAGCGTGTATTCCTCTTGCTGGTTCCCATGAATTTTCCTCCGGTCCATATCCCTTCCATGTGACCAGATACCATCTTTGTTCGCCTCTCATTTTTGTGTCTAGTATTTTAGCTACTTCATATTCTTTTTTGCTATTTACCCAAATAGGACTAGGGGGCATATTATCAAGGCGGCGCAATAAAATTATCGTCGCTTTTGCGTCCGTTTTCGGCTGAAAAGCGGCGATAATTTTATCGCCTTATCAGCAAGGTCACGCTATCGCGTGAATCCTTGCCGTAGCGCCCTTTCCCTTAACACCCAGCTTTGCATCTCTAATGAGATGCAAAGTGGGCGTCACTGGGCGTACCCCTGATGGACTACCTTGCAAATATCGCTGATGTTCACATCGCGATATTTACAAGGCAGCCCACAGGATTTTAGCATACGTTAGATTTTGGCGAAAATGGCCGTTTTCGCCAAAGTCTAATGTCTGCTAAAATCCTGACTTACCTATGTTTGACATAGGGGTGGATTATGCTGATACGACCACAGGGTCGTATCAGCAAGGTTATCGCCGTTTGCAGGGAACATCGCTGGAAAACTAGCGATGTTCCCTGCAAAACGGCGATAACCTCGCTATCTCTGGAATTTGTATCGCCCTGGAGAAACGCGTTGTTAATAACGCGCTACCAGGGCGATAAATTCCAGAGATAGCCTGCGATAGGAAATCTATCGCTAAGCACGGCCAGCGATAATTATCACTGGCCGTTGATAATATGCCCCTATGTTTCTTTTTCACTGGAGTGACAGAGGGTTTTAACAATGAGACATGGAGTACTGGGTGAATCCGTAAACTGGCTGGCAAAGCCAGTTTCACGGCCACGGGGTTAATGTATATTGAAATCTTATAGGGGCCTATGTACTTAGGATTGAATACGTTACTCTTCTTGAATTGGATATTTCTTGTAGATAACCAAACCATGTCTCCTTTTTTGTACATAGGACTAGGTCTCCGGTATTTATCAGCCCCCTCTTTGTATTTTTCTTTTGCTATTTGTAACTGATTGTGAGTTTGTTGTAATGTTTCCTGTATGTGTGCCACTCTGTTTTTTACCTCGGGAAGGGAAAATGCAGGACAGGGGTGCAAGAAAGGAAGAAACCTTGGGTGAAACCCATACGTGTTATAGAAAGGAGTTGCTTGCGTGGAACTGTGTTTAGAGCTGTCAAAGGCAATCTCTGTTAACCACAAATGATCTACCCACGCATCGGAGTTTGTATCTACATAACAACGTAGGTATTGCTTAAGAGTCTGGTTCATTCTTTCTGTCTGCCCATCAGTCTGTGGGTGAAAACTCGTAGAGAGAGCCACCTAGATTTGTAATGCAGAACACCACACTTTCCAGAATTGTGCAGTAAATTGTGTACCCCTGTCTGACACTATTTTCCTTGGGAGTCTGTGTAGTCTCACAACATGTATCAGGAGTAATTTGGCTAACTGCTCTGCTGTGAGTACTTGTTTGCATGCAATAAAATAACTCATCTTGGTAAGGTAGTCTACTACCACCAAAACCGTAGTATAACCTTGATGTTTAGGGAGACCCACTATGAAATCAACAGAGATGTTTTCCCAGGGTATTTCGGGTGTAGACAATGGTTGTAACAACCCTTGTTGTTTGGTATGATCGGTTTTCATTTGCATGCACGTTGTGCAGGCTTTGATCCATGACTCAATGTCCAGTCTCATGGAGAGCCACCAAAAATGCCTACTGACCCGTTCTAGGGTTTTTTCCAGTCCGTTATGTCCGGCACTAGGTATCTCGTGGCACCAATGGAATACTTGTTTCCGCAAGACTTTTGTGGGTACCAACATTTGATGTCCGTTGATGGGAATGCCTTGTTTCATCTTCCACTCAACATGGCTTCTGAGCCAGGTTTTCCACTTGAAGGTTTGAACCCCACACAGAAGGTCGCGTAAGAAGTTGTTCGTTTGTAAGGCACAGATTACTTTCTGGGGATTGATGATTGCATGTTCTTGATGTTCATCTTCCTCTCTGATGGACTGCTGACGCGTTAAGGCATCCGCTTTTTTGTTATCCTTCCCTGGTCTGAACGTAACAATGAAATTTTACTCCTCAAAGAACAACATCCAACGCAGTTGTCTTGGTGTGAGGTGTCTAGCAGAACGCATAAACTGGTGGTTTCGGTGATCAGTATATACAGTTACCGTTTCTTTGGCTCCCATTAAAAAGTGACGACATTCTAAAAATGCCGGTTTTATAGCCAGTAGCTCTTTCTCCGCTACGGTGTAATTCTTCTCTGCCTCATTAAGTTTAAGAGACATGAAGGCTATGGGATGCATTTGCCCCGTGGATTCATGACGTTGCGACAATACAGCTCCAATGGCTACTTCCAACGCGTCCGCTTCAACGATATAAGGTTTTTCAGGATTAGGATGTGCTAATACTGGGGCAGTTATGAAAGCATGTTTTAAGTCCTCGAACGCTGCTTTGGCTTCTTCTGTCCATAGAAACGTATTCTTCTTGCGTAGCAACCGGGTGATGGGTGTCACCATTTTGGAGAATTGGTTGATAAATCTTCGGTAGAGTGTTTGCGAACCCCAAAAAACATTGTATGTCTCTGATGTTTTGGGGTTCCGGCCACTCCTTGACCGCTAACACCATCCTTTCCACCATTTCTTGACCCTTGGGCGTGAGCATAACTCCTAAAAACCCCACTTTGTCCACGTGGAACTCACACTTGCTGAGTTTGCAGAACAACTTGTTCTCTCTTAAGGCTTGTAGAACTGAACTGACATGTTGTATGTGTTGTTCTTCGTTCGATGAATAGATCAAAATATCATCTATGGAGACGACCACATACCGATCCAGGAATTCTTTCAATACTTCATTGAGGAAGTATTGGAATGCCGCTGGAGCATTGCACAAACCAAAAGGCATCACCATATAATCGTACAACCCATAGCGTGTTTTAAAGGCCGTCTTCCACTCATCTCCGGCTCTCATTCGCACTAAGTGATATGCTCCTTTAAGATCAAATTTTGTGAATATCACCGCTTGTTTCACCTGTTCCAACACTACTGGGAATAAAGGCAGGGGATAACGGTTCTTAATGGTGATGTCATTTAATGGTCTGAAGTCTATGCAAGTGCGTAATTCGCCATTGGCTTTAGGGATAAAAAACAAAGGAGAAGTAGCAGGTGACCTGGAGGGGCGTATGAAGCCTAAATCCAAATACTTGTCTAGATACTGATGAAGGTGTTTGTTCTCTTTTTCTGTTAAAGCGTATATTCGCCCACAAGGTACCACCGCTCCAGGAACTAGGTCGATTTGACAATCATATTGTCGATGTGGAGGTAAGATTTCGGCTTGTATTTCATTAAATACATCATTGTATCCTAGATATTGTGTGGGCAATATAGTATCCTTTTCTGCTGCTGTGGCAATCCAGTTTCTTCCGGATAGTGCTTGGGATGGCGTATTTTGATGAACAACACAGTTTGTTAGACAAAATGTCGACTCTAGAAGTATAGTCTTGTTAGTCCAATTTATGGTGGGGTTGTGTTTTTGTAGCCACGGGAGTCCTAGGATGATACCGTATTGAGGGGCCTTGATAATGTTGAACTCCTTCATTTCCAGATTGTTAGGTTCATATAATACCTCCACTTGTTGCGATACATAACATACTGGACCAGAGTCCAACACTCGTCCATCAACTGCAATCACGGTTTCGGGGTTGGGTTTCTTCAGCAGTTTGATTCCCAATTTCTTGGCTACTGCTTCATCCATAAACATTCCGGTGGCTCCTGAATCCAACAACGCCTGAGTTTCTTCCCACTTATCCATTATATTTACTTTAATGGAGATATAAAAGAAGCATTTTTTATCTATTGTATCCATAGTATCCAATGATGGGATAAAGCTATTGCTCGAGGGCTCCTCTCTCTGTCTTCTCGAGCCTCTTAGTTTCCCCATTCTTTCTTGGTCGCGCCGGTTTCGCTTCTTTTTAATCCCCCTCTGGTACTTGGTGGTCTCAGTAGGGAATCCCGAACAAAATGTCCCTACTTCCCACAGTATAGGCTACAGACATTTTTCCTGCGCAACTCCCTCCCGTCCATCGTCAGTGATGCTCTTACAGTCCCGATTTCCATCGGTTCTTGATTTGATTGTGTGAAGTGGTCTCCTGTTCTTGGGCGTTCGAATTTGGGAAGAGGCCTTTCTTTCCGCTGACCATC
Source organism: Calotriton arnoldi (assembly GCA_963921515.1). Taxonomy (NCBI): domain Eukaryota; kingdom Metazoa; phylum Chordata; class Amphibia; order Caudata; family Salamandridae; genus Calotriton; species Calotriton arnoldi. The sequence continues at coordinate 26,474 of CAWUFW010023670.1, read as the reverse complement.
TCCTTTTCTGTCGCTCCTCCGATGTTCTAACCTTGAGGTAAGGTTAATCAAATCGGTACAAGTGAGGGGTTGCGGATCTATTTGGGCGATAATGTCTTTCAATTAGTCTTTTAACCCTTGGTAGTATATCGCAAACTGCTTTACTTCTGGCCAGTTTGTTTCTGCCACTAATCTTCTGAAGGATGTAAGGTATACCACTATCTCCTTATTCCCTTGCCTGAGCTCAAGTAATTCTCGGTCGGCAGAGAGTGTGTGGGTTCTTCTATCGAAGATATTTTCAAACTCTGCCCAAAAGGCATCCCAATCGTACAACAAAGGGCCATCCCTCTGTACTAACGGCACCTCCCATAAAGCTGCGCCCCCGCTAAAAAAGATATTAGGAAGGCTACGCATGCCTGATTGGTGGCAAAGACTTTGGTTTTGCAATGAAAGTGAAGCAATACCTGCGTAAGAAAGACTTGGATTTTATTGGCGTCTCCATAATACCCTTCCAGGGGTGCAAAAAAGATATGGGGGTTGGCATTTCTACCGTAATAGGAGGCTGATGTACAAGGGAAGATCCCCTGCGTCAAAAGGGTTTCACTGCATGCGATCCACTTTAGCCTGTAAAGCTGCTGTCTCTAACCTAGACGCTGCAACCTCCTGTTGCACTACTTGTAAGGTAGCCAACAAATCTTCTAGGGTCGCCATGTTAGAGCAGAAAAATCGATCAAGAGGAATTAAATCCGTGGGCCGATTATTTTGTCAGGTTCACCAACTCCTCGGGATTGGAATGCTGCTCAAATACGGTCCACCTCTCGATAGCTTCAAGCGAGGGTAGGAAAGGGTGGGGACAGCAGGGAAGGAGACCTATAGACACAAATGAGAAAACAAAAATAAATGACGAGACAATAAGCATCTACACTTTCCACCTATTAAGCTGACTTAAACCATTTTCATTTTATAGGGTAATTTACCTGTAAAGGAAAATAACTGTTTGGTGGCGTGCAACCCAGGAGTGTTTAGAATTTCTGTAACTCCTTTAATGGTCTACAACACGTGGTAGTGCTACAGAAAAGGAAACAAAATATAGCGAAGACATAGCTTATGTACCAGTCTATAGGTAAAAGTGTAAGAGCTCTACTTCCATACAAAAGTATTTATATATATTTCTATCCGGAGTGTCATACCCCTTAATCTTGTCTCTCGCTTCACAGCCATGCGCTCTACAAGTGTCCATTCATTCATTCATTCATTCATTCATTCATTCATGTAAGAGCCTGATAATTGTTTCTGCTCTATTACATTCCCCTGTTAGAGTAGGATAAGAAAACATAAACAGCAATGTTAACTATAGCCTTTGAACAACTACGCTACTTAAATGCCAGATCCTCCTGTTTCACGTCAAGGGAGGAAGGACGGATAGGTATGCCAAGTTTTATCCAATAGGACCTTATCCCTTGGTGTTGGCGTAGTCTCACACAATGTTATATAATATTACACAATGCAAATGCCACTAGAACAAACACGAACAAATAAACACACACCAGTAGCGAACATCAACTTGGCACACATACTATCATTGCTTTGCAGTATCATTGAGGCAACATCGATTCTCCCAAAGAAAATGCTGTTTCCATGAAATATGTCTTATGCTTTGGACTCTCCTCCACACGAGCTCAATAAGCGGCAAGCTCACCAATGGAGAGAAATTGAAGAAACTGAATTAGTAATGCACTCGTTCCACCGAAGCTGTGGAGTTAATGCAATCCCACGGAAACGAGCTAAGATCACGGAATATAAATATATATCCCTACTGATAAGTGCAGGTATCCCTACTACCACGCAACAGACAACATACGTGTGTCTCGCCAACGGGGAGGAACACCATGCGCAATATCAATAAAACTCTCAAAGGTTAAACAAACTTCAGAATACAATGTCACACAGGAAATTCTTGGGCTCCCCGCCCTACGTTCGTGGAGCTAGAATCTCAAGATGCCGGGTACCACTGTACCAAGCGATTGAAATGAACGAAACACCAATACAAATAGTGGTGCAAGCACACCCTTACCGGAACCCTGAGGCAGGACAGAATTGCTTCTTAGGACAGGCTCCGGCCCGAGACTCAGAATAATCGGCAACGTCACGGGAAGCGGAAGTGCTTAAATAAGGTTCAGCTCTCCCGCTGACGTTGACGTGCCGCCGCTGAGACTCATGGGATATGTAGTCTCCCGCGGCTTACCCATGGTTTATCAGCCAAATGCAGAACCCGGTGGAAGAGCGGAAACGGACTAAAGCGGTACTTCTGACACCACTAATGTAAATGGGTGCCTTGCACCAGTCCAGACAACTCTTATGGTGATTTAAGAGGTCTCATACAACCTTAGAAAGCTATCCAAGTGTTAATACTTGCCCATCATTTGTCTTTCTTTGCGTCACCCACAATTGATGGGTATCAGATATCTCAGGAGCGGGGTGAGGCTCCCTTTAGTCACACATTTGTCACACTTGTTCGCTCCCGGCTTTAGGTACAAAGCCAGGAGCGAACGAGGGCAGGTCTAAGCAAATAGCCGGGGTAACCCTTGAGGAATGCGTGGGAGCCTCACTCCGGCTCCTGAAATATCTGATACCCATCAATTGTGGGTGACGCAACAGAAATACAAATGATGGGCAAGTATTAACACTGCCCATACAATAGTGCATGACATTACTCTGCAAGTTACATTTGTGACTCTATTTACCCGGTGTAGTATGGCCGTTGGGGACATTGTCGACATTGCTAAGTTAGCATGAGCTCTGCTGCCATGATGCAGCTCTTGCACATGTTACTACATGAATTTATTTTGCAAGACTATGTGCCTTTCACATGAGAACTGTCTGCTTTCTGCGTTCTCTGCATGTTCCTGGAGTTTAGTCTGAACACGATGTGCAAGGTCGATAAACAATGCCCCTTGTTATTCTGTTCTAGTCAGTCCCTAGCACTTAGACAAAAAATGCCACACAGCTGCACGCTGCTGGAGACCCGTGTTTCGATATTATGGGATTGCATGTTGGTTTAACAAACACATGGAGAGGGACCTTTCCAGGGAGAAGAGCTATGCTGTTCCTATGATGTAAAAACTACCATCTAGGCACTAAGGTATGGGGTCTGCTGACAAAGCCCAGAGATCTTCCTTTATATAATAAGACTTCTTCTTTCCAAGTCTATGGACTTGCTACAATGCTAACTGTTTTAGGTTTATGCGTTTTGCTGCTGGTAGTGGCTGGTAAACTGCATTATAGAGCACAATAGTTAAAAATAAACATTTTGAACTATAACCGTGACTCTGTCTTTTTTTATTGTGGACAAGTATGAGTGAGTGAGCGAAAGGGTATGTCTTGCTACCACAATTCCTGAGAGAGTCGGGAGTGTTGTGTTCTGGGTTGTCTAATCATTTGTAGCTTCGTGATTATGTAGGAGAACAAAAGAGACACTATAACTAGTCTATTCTGGGATTTTGGGTACTGAGGCGGTAGGAAGGCTTAGCCCCTACACATCGAGGTCCTGTTTTCCTGCACATAGTTCTGTGTATGTGCAGAATCCCCGCAACATGGCACAGCCAACGTTTGGTCTGATACTTATCTGCGAGACGCCTGAGTAGTGCTTGTGCTTGTCCACAAACCCCTCACTTCTGTTTCTGGAGACGGTTGTGATGGTTTAGCCTCCTATATTGTGATAGGTTTTTCAAGCTTGAATTTTAAAAGGTCTTTCTCTTTCTTTTTATCCGTTATTGCGCTGACACACATAAGTTGTTATTCTCTAAAATTGATTATGGCGGTTGCCATAGCACCTCCAAACCGCGCACCAGTCACGGCGTATTTGACTCAATATGGAGTCCCTGATGCTGGTGTTGCGCTTATTTTTGTTGTTGAATCGGATGCAGCTCACCGCTTCGAGGTATTTTATTCTTGGGTCACCTTTCCGGCAGTCGATGGAACAGATAAATTGTTTCACAAGTATACTGCCAATGCCCTTCTGCAGAATTATCGACCTTATAGATCTCTTGAAGTACTGCTAATGGCTTGGCAACATACTATATGGTTTAATGGCACCCTTCCTCACCCTGTAACTGCGGTCCGTGTAGGCCCCTTGTCAATTGATGGGGCCACATTGCCCGTTTTGGCTGGGTATATCCCGCATCCAAATTATCTTAATGTTCCGGTCGCAGAGCAACGTGTATTATACACTTCATTAATACGTATACATAGAGCTGTTATTCAGTTTGTGTCACGCAACTTCCAGGTGGGACCACCTGGCGTTGCTGCACAACCTCGGGGACCTGGTGGCGTAATCATCGGTCCCGTCATGAATAATGCAGTAATGGGCAAGGAATCGCAAAATAAGGACGAATTTCCTTATTGGCTTGCTGAAAAATTTGGACAACTCGAAGCTGTTTTTCCAAATACCACACCTGTGGAGAAACACAGAATCCTGACAATGAGTTTACCTAAAGGCCTGGTTTCCGAGTTAGCTGATTGTAACACTTGGGTTAGAGTGTTTGCAGCGGTTTATTTGATGTGTTTCGGCACCCCCTCAATGACCGTTCTCCCTTCCGTGATTAAGCGTGTTCAAGATGAACATGGGGCCGAAGCAACCCTTGAGTTGGGGATGAGACTGGTGGGAGTGTTCGAAATTTTTTGCGATATGGTCCTTGCTAATGTCAAGGGTGATGCAGTAAGCTTGCAGGTGGGACAACGCTTGGAGGCTGTTGCAGACGCAGACAAACAGCGCAAATTGCCAAAGATTATTTCTAAAGCTTATAAAACCTTACGGCGCAATAGTCTGGGAATTAAGCCTTTTACTCAACATCAACCTCAAAATAAATCTCAACAGAAAGCCCAACCTGAGAAGGAAGGGCACCTGTTCTTTCCTAAAAAGAACTGGAAAAACAAAAAACAGGGGCAACAACAACAGAAGTAGGGTTTGCGTGCTGGTTCACCGACACCCGAATCTTCTGAGCGAACTTATGATTTGCGCGATCGCGTGAAAATTAAGTCTCCTGATAGATTTCAAGTCCCTGATCAGCGCTCTCCTCATTCTTTACAGGACTCATCGGACTCTCGAGTCGAAGGTGGAGAGTGTCAGGATCGCGGCAAAGGTGCGACCACTCAACAGGGATCAACCTCGTCAGTTTGACGTGAAGGCCAAACAAGAGGGACTGCCTTGGTTTGGACCCCCGTATCAAAAGAAGAAAGTTGCTGCTTTAACAGCTAAATATGCCTCAGACGGTGAGGACGCTACTCCTAGACTGGCCATGGGCAGTAACTCTGCTCGACAGCGCAGCGGAGGTTACCATAGTGCCGGAGGCACTGCGTCCCTGTCTGGAGGCGAGAGCAACTGATACATTTATTACAGTAGAAACAGCAGATACTCAAGTTGCTCCCCCGGATAGACTCTATGTAATAGTCCTCCAAATTGAGGGTGATATACAGCATACAATTACAGCAAGTTTTTGGGAAAATCTCACTTCTTCTTATGACATTTTGTTGGCGGAGACGAATTGGCCTCCACCATATGTGTTGGCCGCTTCTAGAGGGGAGGACGTGATACTTCCGAGTTTTTCATCATACGTCCCAGAGGAACATGCAAAGGCATACGCAGCGGAGGGGGCTTTGGCCCTTGCCCCGGCAGTTTACCGTAATCAAGTGGGCTGGGATAGGGATTTACCGGCACATGAGATTCCATTACGTTCTATGCCGCAGCCGCAACTGCAATATCCAAACAGACGGGAGGCTAAAGCTCCTGTTTGTGACATTCTGACTCAATTAGAATATCAAGGTGTAATTGAATCCTGTGTATCACCAATGAATAATCCTCTTTTTCCGGTATCGAAACCAGACGGTTCATATTGCATTGTATTAGATTATCAAAATTTAAATGGTCATTGTCGTACATTTGCGGTACAGAACATCCACAGCTCTGCGCTTGTGAACCGCATAGTTCGTTAAAAATATAAGACGACACTGGATATATCCAATGGTTTCTATAGTCACAACTTGGCTCCTGAGAGCCGTGACTTGACAGCATTTACCACCGTCGGAAATCAGAAAAGATTTACACGCTTGCCTATGGGGTATTAGAACAGCCCCGGGGCTTTTGCTGCACGTGTTGTGTCTTTATTACACAGCATAGATCCTGATGCGTTCTCGTACGTTGATGATATTTATCTGACAGACAACGAGCTGATTCCGCATCTAGTCCAAGTTGACAGAATTATATTATCATTTGACGACTATGGACACAAATTTAATTTTGCAAAATCACCCATTGCTTGCTTGGCAGTGCTCTTTTTGGGCTACGAGCTCAACAATGAAGGTAGGGGGTTAGCCCCCCACTTTCTAGAGAAATGTGCACAATTGCAACCTCCTTCTACACTGAAGAAACTTCAGTCTTTGCTGGGATTTTAAAATTTTGGGAGGACATACATTCTCGATTATGCCCAGCATATCAAACCGCTCTATGCGTTGATACAACAAACATTTACTTCTGCCTTCTGGTTACCAGAACATACCTCTATTCTACGATCTATGCAGTCAGATCTGCTAGAGACTAACTTCTTGTAGACACGTGATAATTCTACGAACCTGGTCATACGTATTGTATCAGGGACTGTGGGTTTCACGTACCTAACGTTCAACGAAGGGGACACAGTACTTATTGCATACAAATCACATCTGTACACAGCAGTTGAAATGCAATTTTCCAATGTTGAACATTTTTTGGCTGCGGTCCAAATGGCGATTCTGAAAGAACACTCGCTGGCGCAGGGAAAACTCATTCTAATGGTTTCGCCTATCCCTTCTTTAGAGGCAGTGACTAAGGGCCCGATTACGATGCCGGACGGAAAAGCCTCCCGTCCGCCATGGTTTCGGAAAAAATCCCCCCGCATGACCCGCTGCATTTCCGTCGGTCAAATTACGATGCAATGTACGCAAAATCAGATCGCGCGGCCGGATGTCACAAAACACCGTCCACCATGTTCGGATAAGCTGCAAATCAGACCGCGGCAGTCGGGGAAAGTAATTCAACGGTCTGGAAAGGCCGCTCCTGCCGCAGTATGACCGCACGGCTAATTACAATGAGAATGCGGAGCTGGCGGACCGAGCACTGTGTCCGACCGCCGCGCACTCACATAGGCCAAATGAATGGCGGACGGAACCAACTCCACAACAATGCTCAAAGTGTGCTTGTACTCCCTGCTGCCCTCAATCACAATGCAAAAAACAGGCAGTCACAGTGGAGAGCCTACTCAACAGTTATAACATCGCCATTGGCTTTCCACTGTGACCGCCTGTTTTTTGCATTGTCATTGACCCAGGTCCAGTGGGATATTTTGGATTTACCCTAGTGTAACGCAATGCCCTCAATCACAACACACACACCAAAATGATACACCCCAACTTGCTCTTGGTAAGGAAAGCCATGCACAGCATGAAAGAGACATCTGGAGGTCATCAAACATGTGGACACACCCACATACCACAGTATAAAATCAACCCCTTCCGGGACCAAAATCCTTTGCACACCACAAGCCGAGACAGAGAGACAGGATACCATTGACTCACACAGCACAACATCACACCCACCTATCTCCACACAACACCACTCTCACCAACACACCTCACACACTTCACATATCTCCACCACCACCTTGCACCCTGCACCCCTCATTCATTTGCACCATGCCCCCCAAGAAAATGCCCAAATTCACCGACTCAGAGTTGAAAGTGATGGTAGACGAGATAATCAGGGTAGAACCACATTTGTGTGGGAACCTGGTCCAACACACCCCACTTGTGCGCAAGAATCAGATGTGGGCAAGGATCCATAGCAAAGTCAATGCCGTAGGGACCACCCTACACACTGTGCGTGACACCAGGAGGCGATGGGGTGACCTCAAGGCCCAGGTCAAGTGTCGGGCCCAGAGGAACCATGCAGAGGCCCAGAGAACTGGTGGCGGCCCTCCCATTCCACCACTAACCTTCACTGAATGGAAGGAGAAGGTGCTTGCCATAATGCATCCAGAGAGTCTCACAGGAATCGAGGGGGGACTGGAGGCTGGTAAGTACTATCAAAATGATCACATCACACTGCAATGTACTGTTGTGCACAACAAGTGAGCCTCAATCGCCAGCCCACATCAAACTCATGTGGAATGCACGCTTTCAATACGAATGGATCACAAGGATAGCATTTCCTTACTCAGCTGCACCTCACAGGTAGGTGGTCAGCTCATGCACCCTGGCCTCCCTCCCAAACAGCTTGGCTCCCCCTTCCCCACCCCACAGCCATGTGTCAGCTAACACCGTCGAGAGTGCCTCCTAACAGGTAGGTAGCCATCTTACTGGGGAGGGGTTGTTGAGACCTGACAGCAAGACCACAACTCCCACAAGGCCCTCTGTCTTCCCTCACAAACAGCATGGAGCCAAATGACCCCCACATCCCGCACTTGGTAGCCAACTCTGGAAACCCCCATAAGTTGTAGGCAGTGCACATACAGCTAATACCATCGAGAGGCCACATGATTCACAGTGTCATTGATTAAGTCACATGTAACTGCAAAGCAAAACACAAGAACGCGACCACAAAAAGCCAATGTGCAAGTCCCATTGCCACAAAGCAGAAAGACTCGGCTCAACACAACACATGCATGGAAACTCTGTCAACCCTCACAAACCACAGGAGGTAAGCACAAAAAGCACAACACAAATCATGAAGTTGCGGCACAGTAGTCAGATACACATAGAAAAGTCCCAAATGTCCAAGCATAAACTGAATTGGATGAGCAACAAGTTTGTACCAGAGGACATGTCCTTGGAAATACAATATCTGTACATATGAAATTGTTCCTTTAGCCATGTCACATCGCTAACGAGCAATGTATGTACCCATGGCTTTAAGCGGGATGAAGAAACTGGGGGGTCTCTCAAAGGGGCGTGGCCAATGTAATTAAGGGCATGGCTAAATAACGTAAGCTAAGTCGGGCTCTCCTCTAGATCCTTGTCCCCCTCATATACTACATCTAGTTTCCGAGGAGATAAGCATCCCACTATCCCCTATACTTAACCAAAGCATTTCATCAGGAGTATTTCCAACCATTTGGAAAAAGCCTGCATTCGTCCTCTCCTCAAAAAACCTAAGTTGGATCCCCTGGACGAGAAAAACTATCGTCCCATCTCGTGTCTACCTCTACCTGCTAAAATCCTTGAGAAAGCCATGAATGTGGAATTAACATCGTATCTAGAGAATAACAACATTCTGGATGCTACTCAACATGGTTTCAGATCATCACACTCTACTGAGACGGCATTGATTATGGCAGTGGAGGAGATACGTGAAGGTGACGGACGGAGGAGGAGGGGCTCTAATGGTCCTGCTTGATCTGACAGCAGCCTTCGATACCGTGAACCACGAGGTATTAATACGAAGGCTACGGGAAATAGGTATCAAAGGCAAAGCTCTTGCCCTCCTTTCCTCCTTCCTATCGTCCAGGAAACAAGCGATATTTTGGGATGGATACCAGTCCAAGGAATTCACACTCCCGGGGAGTCCCACAGGGCTCGGCCCTATCCCCTACTCTTTTTAATATATATGTGGCTCCTCTGGCTAGACTAATTGAAAGCTACGGCTTTAGGCTGGTGTCTTATGCTGATGACACGCAGCTTATAGTGTCAATAACACAGCCCGTGGATGCTGTGGCAATCCACTTCAGCAACTGCATCTCGGCCCTGATGACTTGGATGAGTGTTAACTTTTTAAAGCTTAATGTAGATAAAACCGAGGTGATTGAGTTTGGTCAGAAAATCTCGGTTTGGAATCAACTGTGGTGGCCACATGTAGCCGGTCCATGTCCGGCCCCTGTCAAAAACGTCAGGAATTTAGGCCTTATGGTAGATAACGACCTTACCTGGGCTCCCCAGATTAACCAAGTCTCATCAGCCTGTTTTTTTATGCTGAAAGGTTTGAGGAAGATTCTTCCTTTCATTCCGCTCTCCCTGAGGAAAACAGTGGTAGGGGCTACGATTCTATCTAGAATCGATTATTGCAACGCTCTCTATTTAGGAGCAAATGCTGCGCAATTCTCTAAATTGCAGTCAATTCAGAATGCAGCAGCGAGAGTATTGCTTAATCTTCCCAAACACCATCCTACATCAACCGGCATAAAACAACTTCACTGGCTTCCAGTACGACAACGGGTTGACTTTAAGTCCCTGTGCATGGTACACAAAGCCCTGTTTGGCGGAGGATCTAAGGATGTGCAAACTTTGTTTTCTCGTTACGTTCCCACACGAGCGTTAAGATCAGCATCACTTGATCTCCTACAACTCCCCAGGATTAAGAGAGTAAGGTGTGGAGGTAAACGCTTCTCTTTCCTGGCTTCCAAACTCTGGAACTCTCTGCCCACACACCTGAGGTGTCTGCCTAATAGATCGGTCTTTAGGAAGAAAGTTAAAACTTGGCTCTTTTCACAACCCTGAATGTGTTGGCCTGGGGCATTACATATCACTCAGCGCCAAGACGCCTCGGCATTAGTGCGCTTTATAAATACTTTTCAGTCAGTCAGTCAGTCAGCTAAACATCTGTGCTTAGCATAGTGTGCCGCCCGACTTGTATTTTGCTGTTTCTGTCATTGCACCCAGATATATTATACAACAAGTAACATGATACCTACAACAAGTCAGGACTATTGGCTTTGTCAATGGTTGTTAGTTGCATAAGATAAATAAGCAGCACCTATGGCTTGTATATAATATTGAAAAAGCTTCCACTGAAAGCCCTGTATGTACCTCATCATCATTTCCGACTGCTGACAAACTGTTATGAATGCATAGTGATGCCAAGGTAAAAATGTCAGGTCATCTCAAATGAAATGTGCTAAATATGAACATCAAAGTTGTGCTGTGTACTGAACATGCCTACAATATAACCTCACTCCAACAGGTGACTCGCTAGCAACAGCAGGCGACCGTGCCATGGATGAGCCCAGCCAGTCCCCCCCCCCAGGAAGGTGAACCCTCGGATGCAGATTCCCTGGTCTTTTCAGGTGAGGAGGACTGACCTGGCCCCTTTGGCATGCCCAGGACAGCCCAGTCTCAGGCCCTCACTGTCCCCACCACCACCACGACTCCCACAACAGCTGCACCACCAACGCAGACCCCTGCAGCAACGACCTGTGTGGCAGCCACCTCCACCATCACCACCGCTGCCTCCAACACTGTCCCTGTGCCAGCAGTTGCGAATACCACCAGGCACACCGGGGATGCTGGGGACGGTGTGCAGCGGCGGCGCCAGCCAACGCCACCGGTCCGTGGCTTTAGGGCAGGTGGCAGGCCAACTGGGGACAGTCACAGGAAGACAATGAGACAGAGGCCCTGGACACCGTGCAAACTGTCCTCGGTGCATACCAGCAGAACCAGGGACAGATGGGCCAGGTCCTTGAAGAACTGCAGGAACTCCGCTTGCTGCAGAGGTCCATGGACACTCGCTTGGGACAAATTGCTGAGTACATGGGCCAGCTTGTGGGTGTTCTGAGGGACATGCCAGCTGCTCTAATAGCTGCCCGTCCCCCCCTGGCCAGCCGGATGATAGTCACACCACCTCAGCAGCGGCCACAGGGAGGGGTGAGTCATACCACAGCGAATCCTCAGACACCACTGAGCATGCAGCAGGTTCCCCCCCTGGCAAACGGCAGAGGGGGTGTCCGAAAAAGACCCCTGGATGATCACGTGGCACAGCACCGTGCCGTACCAGTTCTCAGAGCAACCGCTGATGTCACCACTGTAACACCGAGCATTGACTTTGTTGTAAATCAGAACCCACATTGCCATAAGGATGGGAGTGTTCTGTTGGACTTTGGAACTCTACCATTGTGTGTTCTACCCTAACAATCTGTGTACCATCACTTTCAAATTCACCTCTCACTTGTCACTCATTGTTAAATAAACACAACTCACAACAGTATGCCTTTGTGTCAAGAGCATTTTCATTACAGTAAGTAGCATGTTAACTCACATTGCAATGTATCCGAATATGTAAAAGCGAAAATCCATTGCGAGAGTTGAGGAACCTGGAAAGACACAAGGAAATAACAGTGCGTTGACATATTATGGAATAACCGCAAAAGCACACCACTAGGCAACACTGTACAATATGCCTTCGAGATAACACCGGCCAACACCATTAACATGGACAGTAGGGGGACTGAAGCACAAGACTACACCTCCCAACACAGTTCACCCCTTAGCATCCTGGTAAATGCAGTTCAGCTGAAATGCTTACTCGTGTCACCGTTGTCGTGTGTCACCAAGGTTGGTGCAGGTCAGTGCTGTGATTCTCTATACACATGTGTGTCGCGTTATCATCCTACATCAGTAGAGGTAAGATACATTGTGATCGGTGTCTGCTGAGGAAGCTGCCACAATCCACTCGGGTCTCTGTACCTCTCCCTGCCCAACTCAGGTGAAACACTTCAGTCCCATGACAAGTAAGCATTATGGCTGAACTGCATTTACCAGAATGCTAAGGGATGAACTGTGCTGGGAGGTGAAGCAGTGTGCTCCCATCCCCCTAATAACATCAACATGGACATGACGGAAGTTGTCACAGATCACATAGCGCAGAACAATGAAATCCTTAGCAGTGTGCCCACAAGAGCCAGCATCACAACACATCCTGTCATGTGGACGATGGTGACATTGTCGCATTCACACACTCAAGTACTGTTGCACAGGGCTTTTCATGTGACATGTGCGATTTATGCATGTTTACCCACATGAACACCAGTACCTGACAACATACCCACTCTAAATCTATTTTACAACTGAAGTTATCTTCTCCTGAATGAGCACAACTGCTGCGGTCACAGGGCAGGCATCACGTATATAGGAACTGTTGCACAACGTGTTCCTTACTGTAGCAATGTTCTCCTCACTCCCCCATATGTGATTGTGGATAGTCATTTGTGGCCTCACATTCCCACAGCGAAAGCATACATCAATAAGTGTGCAGGCACTATGGGCCTCTGTTAGACAAGTAGTCGCTCTCACATCAGCCCGGAGACCTTCGAATTCCAGGTACTTGACCGTCACGCGCGATTCAGTCACTGCTGAACACGGCACTCCCACATTTTTTCGGGGAACTGACACACAAATTATTGACAGCGTCTGATACTGAAGGCCGTTGCACACTTTTTTTAAACTAGTGGGCTCTGGCCTTGTCCCTTCGTTTCATGCTATTTCTGGAGTATTACCTGGCGTCATTCCTCCAATTTTCATACTGCATTTAGCGGTTTCAGATCATTACTTTGGCTGTACAGCTGAGCGCTGGTTCTGAGATTGCTCTCACGCCATGTCTGACCGTCCTGTGGTCCAGGCCAACCCCGGTCAATTGCAACTGTACCGTGACCGCATGCAGCTTCTCTTTGGATGTGTCCCATTAGCTGTGCTACGCATCGGTTATAGGCTAACCTTCCGCTATGCCTATTTCACCTGCGTGCAACCTGTGTTCTACTGTCGCCGATGCCCCTTTCACTGGGCCATGGATGTCTGCCTTTCCAACACATCCCTTGCTGCCCTGGTTCATGAGCTGTGGGTGAGTCCTTTGTTGGTCTACGACCAGGATTGCTTCAGTGATACACGTTTATGGGATGCCTTTCAATGTGTCAGACAGGCTGCCAGCTGCGCCTGTGCGTTTGCGTAATGGCTCCTGTGCCATGCCTACATCGAACCTCTGCCAGGTTGCCATGGGATGCTCCTTTCAACCTTGTGGTGCGAGGAGCACATCTGTTCCTTCATACTGCTGTATTGGATGGCGGTCCTTTTTGCTGAAGATGGTTTGGATCGTATTTTGGAACTGATTGCCTTCAAAGCTGCCTGTGCCTTCTTGTATTCGTAACTACTTAACAGCAACAGGAACTGTTGGTGACTAATTCAATATTCTTTTGCCTTTTTCACTCCTCCTGACATGAATTGTCATTCAGCTCTATGACTTTAGCCCTGTCTGCATTGGCTTTGACTATGCTGACCTCTGCGGTCTGTTTCGCTTGGTACCACAGACCTGAGCAAGGGGAGGCTGTCATCTGACCGTCGTGGACATTGTCGACTGGCATGAGCCCGACTTCCATTATGCAGCTGTAGCGCACGAAAATTACATGGCGTAGTTGTTTAGCAAGTACCTTAGTATATGTCCGCCACATGAGAAGTGTTTGCAGAGCTTGTTCTCTGCGCGGTCCAGGAGTACTGTCTAAACATTCTGTCCGTGGTCGGAGAACATTGTCCCTTGTCATTCTGTTCTGGTCTGGCCCTAACACCCCGACCCAACCAAGTCTCACAGCTGCTAGAGGACACGGATGCCTTTTAGATGTCATGGGAAGGCGGGCTAGATGCCCCACACTTGGAGAGTGATCCATCCAGTGATGAGAGCGACACAGCACGTGATGTACATTTCACCATGTATAGGCTGAGGAATGGGGTCTGCTGACAAAGCACAAAAGGGGGGCGACAAAGTGCACACCGGATTCCTCCTTATATATTGTAGTCAAGCTTATTGATTGTTGAACTTTTGCGTGCAGCCCGGAAATGTGGTCTGCTCTGGTACCACGTGCTTTTTACATAAATCCTAACAGGAGCAAAATGAACACTCCCGCCGGACGCACAGCTTAATCCTTGATTCGTTACAAAGATACCACAACTTTATCCAGTTTTCTTCAATTTTATTCCATGTATTCCATTATTTCTTGTTGCTCATTGCTTTTTCATCATGTCACATGAGAGGCACTTATGTAATAAACATTTCTGATGCATCGGATATGCCTATCCAGGCCTTTTTCCGGAGCACAACTCATACATAAGTCATCATCAGTATTAGGGCTGTTTTACCCAATGCATTTAGGGCTTTCCATAGCCCTTCGTCAGGGGTTCACTATAAATTTAAAACATCAATATTAGTTAATGTGTAAAGACCACAGTGCTTTCATAGTATTAAAACAATGCATCAAGACATCCATGCCTTATTTTTTTTTTAAAACCATAATCCACATTTTTCCTCTAAACGCGTGACAACACGCTACAACAGAGTACCCAAACGAGCTTCTATCAAACGTTATAACCCTCCCATGTTTTGCCTACATGTCCACATTTGAAACTCCCCGTGGCTGAGCCTCAAAATCTCATACTCAACACTACTCTAAGTTAGCTAATACCCTTAAGCGAAACGTCGTCAGCAATCTCCCATACCTTTATAGCCTGTCGATGTAATCTCCTTCCCGGCATGATCTCACCTTTCACAAAGCAGTAACCAACTCGCTACCAACTTGGTCCCTTATTTAACTCGTGTGATGTAACCCCGCCCTTTCGAGTCAACCAATCCCGTTAACCTCCACATCCCTCTCTCCTACAAGTCCCATAACACACTGCTGTGAATAACTCAAATGCCCCAATTTCTATTTGACCCCGGTTTGTTCGTTACACTGACCCCCTTCATATTGACTGAACCTCCTTAAGCTACTCTCTCAATTACCCCGCCCACCCGCAGATGTTATCTGTGACGTAGATCATAAAATGTTTCCAACTTTTAAACATGAAATTGTCATGAAAAGGTGTTTTTAGACATTAACACTGCTTGTATTCTTGCACTCGATTTTTATACGCCATCCAAACCAAAACCGTCCGTCATGTTGTTTAAAAATACAGTTCACAAGCTCCCGCTACTGAGATGAAATGCTGTTTAATGGTCTCTCATGTGGCTGTTGTAGGAGAGTAGGATCTGCTTCACATGGGTACCCCCACTTTTTGCTGATGCTTCACTGTTTTTCGACATTAGTCTGGCTGGGGCCCTGCTAATCAGAACCCCAACCTAGCTGCTTCCTCTCTAAAATGGTTTCCATGTGCCTTAGGCACATCGCTGATTGGGATCTGGAGTGCCCTTATAAGTCCCTAGTATATGGTATACTATGTACCAAGGGCATAGGTACCTCAGAGGCCTGCCAGGGGCTGCAGCATGTATTATGCCACCCCTGGAAGGCCATCCAAACTGACACCACAGGTCTGCTACTGCAGCCTGGGTAAGGTGGTGCATGCACCCCTTACTGTGATATAGGTTACCTATATCACTAAATGCATACACACATATAAACCTATAAGTCACTCCTAAGGCAGGCCTTATCAATCCTAAAGGCAGAGTGCAT
Organism: Calotriton arnoldi; assembly: GCA_963921515.1. Taxonomy (NCBI): domain Eukaryota; kingdom Metazoa; phylum Chordata; class Amphibia; order Caudata; family Salamandridae; genus Calotriton; species Calotriton arnoldi. Next base: position 10,269 of record CAWUFW010023670.1, on the reverse strand, counting down.
GGTTCCTATGCGAGAGGGTGCCCCTGCATGAGCAGGGCCCCTCTGCAGCATTCGGAGACCATCTCTGATGCTGTTTGTAGTGCAGCCTGACCATATACTCTTAAGCGCATTATATCCTCGCGGTAAAATGCTAACTTTGGAATGGCTGCACCTAAACATGTCGTGCTTGGTGTCAAACATCTTTTGAATACTACCCCCCCCGCCAATCCTGGCGGTGGGGGTAGCATTCCACCCTTCTAGAGGGAAAGACATGTTAACTCTGACTAGTCCGGTAACTTCTTTCCAGAGCCCTGGCATCACAAAATGGATGCTGCTGCCACAGACACGAGTCTGGCCTCCTGCTGCTGGACGAAACTCCGGCAGGGGAGGCCTGGACAATAGGTTTCCTGTCCCAGGGAGGTGTGACCACCTCCCCAGACAGGATAATGTGTATTGGGGCTGGGCGGGAGCACTTTCGGGTGCTTTGAAGTCCTGCACTGGGGGCACATTTGGTGTCCCTAGTGCATACCCCAGTTCAAACCGGATCAGGGGCTTGCAGCCCCTGCTTTGGCGCGAACTGGACAAAGGAAAAGGGGTGTAGCCACCCCTCTGCCCTGACCCACCCATAGGTGGGGCCACAGAGTAGTCCAACCCCTATCTTTAGTATAAAGGTAGGAACCCAGTCCTTAGGACTTTAGATTATCCCTGGATGAAACTCTGTAACTGAATCCTGGACCTTCAACGCTCTACTCACGATTAGAGGACAGAAGAATCTCCCTTGGGGTCAAGGAGTGACTCCCCTGCTTGGCAGGCACCAAAGAAGCATCTGTCCGGTTCGCATTTCTGAAGCTCCCGTCGGACGCCGAAGTCATCGCATCACCAGAGGTGGATTCTCAGACTTCCCCGAGGCTACCCTGAGTCCCCAGCAAAGCTGAGGCCCGTGGCTATCGTGGGTGACTTGAGACCATGACCCCTGGACACCGAGCACATTTGCAAGTGCATCCTCTTCTGAGTCTCCCAAGAAGTCGTGCTTTGGACTCCGAGTAGCCCTAGCCTCCAGCACCACCTGCACCGAAGATCACTGGCCCCCACTCCACGAGTGTCCTGTAAGCCAGATCCACGTGCGGCGTCACAAGGCTCCTTCACGGTCGCTAGCCCGTTGGCTAGTAGCCCTTAACGAAGGCCAATCCTTTTCTAACTTGGCATTCTGGTTGCTCCAGGCTTGCTCTCACTTACCCTTGCTGGGTGAGTTCCACAGACCTTGCTGGTCTGCACCATCGACGATCGACATCTTCACCAAGACTTGCCGTTGCCAAGGCTTGTTGGGTCCAATCCGGTCGCCGACACCTCAGCACTCGACAGACATTGTGTACCAGCCCGAATCCTGCTCCTGGTCGCCGACAACGCCTCCTGGACCTCGTGGCTGAAGAGTCAAGACGACCGTCAACGCACCTGAAGCACTCGACATCGGTGGGCATCTGTCCATCGCCTTCCTGGTCACTGGCTAGTGACCCAGACTCTGTCCCCTCTGCTTTCAGGTTCTTCAGAACTCCGATCCACTCTTGGATCCACCCGGACACTTTTCTCTTGGTCGCCAGCAGCACTTTGCAGCAGATCGCCATCCGAATCGACGACGAAACCCGACCCCGAAAGGCACCTATGCACCCGGCTTCCCTGGGTGAGGTAACACGAGTACTCCGGTGCTCCCGTGGGTAGAGACTCTTCAAAGTCCTAGATCTCAAAGGGTTTTGTCCAAGTCCTCTTTTAAGTGTCCCTTTTCTCTAATTTCCCGATCCCGACTTTCTCCATAGAAGTCAACGGCGTATCGCGGTTGTGTATTTACACTGCACGCGTCTCCCGTGGGTCCCCTGTGTCACTACCTTGGGTGGTTCCTTGTGGTCCAAGCACTTCTAGAGGCTCTAGGCCTAGTGTCTAGTTCAGTCGTGGTTCGCATACCACTTTATTGGTATATGGTTTGGTACGCCCCTAGGGCCCAAACGTGTATTTGTGCTATTACTGTGTTTAAATATCTTCTAACTTATGTACTTCGAACTCTAGCCTCATAAAGAGACTAGAGGGGTGTGTTTAGCAATAAATACATATATTTTGAATATATACCTGGTGTGGTGCTCTTTCATTTGGTCACTCAAGAGATTATAGACTGGTAAAACAAGCTGCTTTACATTCCTTCAAGACTTAGCCTGAAGGCTGCTCTCCATAGCTACCACTAGGATAGCTTTCAATAAGGTTGTCTTTAACCTATCTCCAATAAGGGGTTGTTTGGACTGGTGCAAGGTGCCCACTATAATTAGTGGACAGCATATGCCAGGCCAACTTCTCACATTGGTGTGCAGCGTGTGGGATTCCAGCTTGCTATTGTTTTACCAGATAATCTCAATTGAATTGATCAACTGAAAACCACTAAAGGTACCTAAGGTACATATAATTTAAGCTTAGAATACAGTAAGTTCTACTGAACTTAGAGTTGTGTGTTAAGGGATAGCACAACCCTTTCTACAACTCAAGAGAGTTTAGTAGGCCACACTAGAGTAGGTAGTGCATACACCACACCACACTAGTAATGTCTTTAAGGGTAGGATCTAAAGAATCCTTGCAGGAAGCCATTGAGCTTCCACCCTCCAAGTATGATACACTCCCATTCTTGGAATTGAGAGCTTTATGCAACTTGAGAAAACTAAGGACAGGCCAAAGCCACACCACCCAACACCTCAAGGAGTTGTTGGTGGCTTATGACCTTAGTAAGCCCTTGGGGACTGAAGGGGTAGGAGCTGAGGGTGGGGCAGAGGAAGAGGAAGAGGCCTGGGGTACCAATACCCCCAGCCCCCCCTCTGAAACTGGCCAGGAGGGTGACAATGACCCTGACCTGGATAACCCAATCCCTCCTGTGGAAGATGATGAGGATGATCTGGATGATCCCCACTTTGTCCCCCAGGAAGGATTAAGAGTGTGCCCAGAAAGTCTAGATCTCCTTCTCAGGAGTCTAACCACTCTGGCACCTCCATAGGGAGCTCTATCTCCTCTCACAAGAGGGAATCCTCTCATGAGAGAAGAGACAGACTGGTCCAGTATGAGGAAACTCAGCTGGAAATCAGAAAAAAGCAATTGGCTTTAGATAGGGAATCCCTAGATCTCCTTAGAGAGAGAAGAAAGTTGGGACTAGAGTCCCATGGTGGCAGCCATGTCCCTAGAGACAGGGAAAGGTCCTATGACCATAGGAACCTGAGCAAGATTGTCCCTCCCTACCAGAGTGGGGATGACATCCACAAATGGATAACTGCATTAGAGAGGGCCTGTAAGGTACAGAAGGTCCCTCAGGAGCAGTGGGCAGCAATCTTGTGGCTCTCCTTTGCTGACAAAGGTAGAGATAAGCTCCTCACTGTTAGAGAGGAGGATGCTGATAATTACAAGGTCTTGAAGAGTGCTCTTATTGATGGGTTTGGCCTAACCACTGAACAGTACAGGTTGAAGTTCAGAGACACCCAAAAAGCACAGACTCAAGACTGGGTAGACTATGTGGATTGTTCTGCCAAGGCTCTGGAAGGCTGGTTGATGGGCAGTAAGGTGTGTGACTTCTCAGGATTGTACAATCTGATAATGAGGGAGCAGATTCTTAATAACTGTCAAAATCAGCTGTTGCATCAATACCTGGTAGACTCTGATCTGACCTCTCCCCATGAATTGGGAAAGAAGGCAGACAAATGGGTCAGAACCAGGGTGAAGCAGAAGGTACAGAACCAAGGTGGGGAAACCAAGAAGCAAGATGCTAAGAACTCTGAAAAGGGTGGGGAGAAGAGTAAAGATCAAAAGTCTTCATCAGGCCCCCAAAAATCTTCTTCTGGTGGGGATTCACAGTCTACCAAAGGGAAAGGCCAAAGAAAACCATGGTGCAAGGTCTGTAAGCAAAAGACCCACTGGACCAGTGATTGCACCAAGTCCAAAGACTCCAGTCCAGCACCCACCAATGCCCCTAAGGCACCTGTTCCCCCTAGTACAGTTGGTGGAAGTGCTCCAGCCAAGGGTTTAGTAGGGTTCACCCTGGGTACTGAGTTGGGCTCTGACCTAGTCAGAGAACTGACTCAGGCTGTGTTAGTCTGTGATGGAGGCATGGATGTGACCTCCACTGTGAGTCCCAGTAATCTGGGCAAGTACAGACAACAGCCTTTAATCAATGGACGTGAGGCTTTGGCATTTAGGGACACAGGGGCAAGTGTCACAATGGTGACACAAGACCTTGTGAATCCTGGGCAAGTTATACTTGGTGAGATGTACCAAGTGACCAATGCTAGCAATGTCAGAACAGACCATACTCTGGCAGTTGTTAACTTCTCCTGGGGAGGGGTAACTGGCCTTAAGAAGGTTGTGGTAAGTGCAAACCTACCAGTCGAATGCTTGCTTGGCAATGACTTAGAGACTTCTGCTTGGGCAGAAGTGGAGCTCAGGACCCATGCAGAAATGCTGGGGATCCCTGCAGATGTGTTTGCTGTGACCAGGTCACAAGCCAAAATGTCTAGCACTGAACAGGCCTTGGATTCTGGAAGAATGGACCAAGTACCTTCCAAGAGGAGGAGTAGTAGGGTTAAGGCAGTGCCTTCACCCTTGGCTCAGGAGGAAGATCAGTCCCTTGAGGGGGATGATCTCAGCCCTGAAGAAGGAACTGTCCCAGAGGAACTTGAACCTGACCAGGTTGAGTTCTTGGGGACAGGGGGACCTTCTAGGGTAGATCTGAGCCAGGAGCAGCAGAGCTGCCCCTCCCTTGAACCCCTCAGACAGCAAGCTGCTGCTGAGGCTGCTGGGAAAGCTAGTGGTCCCCATACAGTGTATTGGGATGATGGACTCCTGTACTCAGAGAGTAGAGACCCCAAGCCTGGTGCTACCAGGAGGTTGGTTATACCTATGAAGTTCAGGGGCTTCCTATTGACCCTAGCCCATGATATTCCCTTAGCAGGTCACCTGGGCCAGAACAAGACTTGGGACAGAATTGTCCCTCACTTTCACTGGCCCCACATGTCTGAAGACAGTAAGGAGTTTTGTCGCTCCTGTGTAACCTGCCAAGCCAGTGGCAAGGCAGGTGGCACTACAAAGGCCCCCTGATACCACTACCTGTGGTGGGGGTGCCCTTTGAAAGGGTAGGGATTGACATTGTTGGTCCCATGGATCCCCAAACAGCCTCTGGGCACAGGTTTATCCTGGTGGTAGTGGATCATGCCACCAGGTACCCAGAAGCTATTCCCCTCAGGACCACTACAGCACCTGTGGTGGCAAGGGCCCTCCTGGGAATCTTCTCAAGAGTGGGCTTTCCTAAGGAGGTAGTCTCAGACAGGGGTGCTAACTTCATGTCTGGGTACTTGAAAGCAATGTGGAAGGAGTGTGGAGTGACTTATAAGTTCACCACACCCTATCACCCACAATGCAATGGTTTAGTTGAGAGATTCAACAAAACCTTGAAGGGCATGATTAAAGGGCTCCCAGAAAAGCTTAGGCGTAGATGGGACATACTCTTGCCCTGCCTTTTATTCGCATATAGGGAGGTGCCTCAGAAGGGGTTGGTTACAGCCCTTTTGAACTTCTGTTTGGCCACCCTGTGAGGGGTCCACTGTGCTTGGTGAAAGAAGGATGGGAGTTACCTCTCAAGCCCCCAAAGCAAGATATAGTGGAGTATGTACTTGGTCTCCGCTCCAGGATGGCTGAGTACATGAAAAAGGCAACCAAAAACCTTGAGGCTAGCCAGGAACTTCAAAAGGCCTGGCATGACCAAAAGGCTGTTCTGACTGTTTACCAGCCAGGACAGAAGGTGTGGGTGTTGGAGCCAGTGGCCCCAGCAGCTCTCCAAGATAAATGGAGTGGACCCCACACTATTGTTGAGCAGAAGGGTGAGGTCACTTACTTAGTGGACCTAGGAACACCCAGGAGTCCCCACAGGGTTCTCCATGTCAACAGGTTAAAACCATATGTGGACAGGGCAGACATGGGCTTGCTCATGGCTACTGATGAAGGGCAGGAGGAAGAGAGTGACCCACTCCCTGACCTGCTCTCACAGAACCCTGACGATGGGTCAGTTGATGGTGTAGCCTTGGCAGGCAGCCTCACTACCCAGCAACAAACTGATTGCAGGCAAGTCCTCAATCAGTTTAGACATATGTTTTCACTGACACCCAGTCAGACCACCTGGTGCACTCATGAAGTGGACACTGGGGACAGTCTGCCTATTAAAAACAAGATTTATAGGCAACCTGACCATGTCAGGGACTGTATCAGGACTGAAGTCCAGAAAATGTTGGAATTGGGAGTTATTGAACCCTCAGATAGCCCTTGGGCTAGTCCAGTGGTCCTTGTACCAAAACCTCACACCAGTGGTGGAAAAAGAGAGATGAGGTTTTGTGTGGACTACAGGGGTCTCAATGCAGTCACTAGGACGGATGCCCATCCAATACCCAGGGCAGATGAGCTCATAGATACTTTGGCCTCTGCCAAATATCTCAGCACATTTGACCTAACAGCTGGCTACTGGCAGATCAGACTAGCTGATACTGCAAAGCCCAAAACAGCATTCTCAACCCCTAGTGGGCATTATCAATTTGTGATAATGCCCTTTGGTCTGAAGAATGCACCTGCCACTTTCCAGAGGCTGGTGAATACAGTTCTCACAGGTCTGGAAGCCTATAGTGCAGCATATCTAGATGATATTGCTGTCTTTAGCTCCACCTGGGAGGATCACCTGGTCCACCTCAGGAATGTTTTACAGGCCCTGCAAAAGGCAGGCCTGACTATCAAGGCCACTAAGTGCCAGATAGGGCAGAGTCAGGTTGTGTACCTGGGCCACCTTGTGGGTGGAGGCCAGGTTCAACCTTTGCAGAACAAGATCCAGTCCATCATGGACTGGACTGCTCCCACTACCCAGACTCAGGTGAGAGCCTTCTTAGGCCTGACTGGGTACTATAGGAGATTTGTCAAGGGGTATGGATCAATAGTGACACCCCTGAATGACTTAACTTCTAAGAAAATGCCCAAAAAGGTTCAGTGGACAGTTAGCTGTCAAAAGGCATTTGATGACCTGAAGCAGGCCATGTGCACTGCTCCAATTCTGCAGAGTCCTGATTACTCCAAGAAGTTCATTGTTCAAACTGATGCATCTGAATTGGGGGTAGGGGCTGTACTGTCACAATTGAATGAAGAAGGTCAGGATCAGCCAGTAGCTTTCATTAGCAGAAGGCTGACCCCTAGAGAGAAACGTTGGTCAGCCATAGAGAGGGAGGCCTTTGCTGTGGTCTGGGCTCTGAAGAAGTTGAGGCCATACTTGTTTGGTACACACTTCCTGGTTCAGACAGACCATAAGCCCCTCTTATGGCTAAAACAAATGAAGGGTGAAAACCCCAAACTGCTTAGGTGGTCCATTTCCCTACAGGGGATGGACTTTACAGTGGAACATAGGCCTGGGAGTAACCATGCGAATGCAGATGGACTCTCTAGGTATTTCCACTTAGAACATGAAGACTTAACTGGGCAAGGTTAGTTTAATGTCCCTACGTTTGGGGGGGTTGTGTAGGAGAGTAGGATCTGCTTCACATGGGTACCCCCACTTTTTGCTGATGCTTCACTGTTTTTCGACATTAGTCTGGCTGGGGCCCTGCTAATCAGAACCCCAGCCTAGCTGCTTCCTCTCTAAAATGGTTTCCATGTGCCTTAGGCACATCACTGATTGGGATCTGGAGTGCCCTTATAAGTCCCTAGTATATGGTATACTATGTACCAAGGGCATAGGTACCTCAGAGGCCTGCCAGGGGCTGCAGCATGTATTATGCCACCCCTGGAAGGCCATCCAAACTGACACCACAGGTCTGCTACTGCAGCCTGGGTAAGGTGGTGCATGCACCCCTTACTGTGATATAGGTTACCTATATCACTAAATGCATACACACATATAAACCTATAAGTCACTCCTAAGGCAGGCCTTATCAATCCTAAAGGCAGAGTGCATGGTTCCTATGTGAGAGGGTGCCCCTGCATGAGCAGGGCCCCTCTGCAGCGTTTGGAGACCATCTCTGATGCTGTTTGTAGTGCAGCCTGACCATATACTCTTAAGCGCATTATATCCTCGCGGTAAAATGCTAACTTTGGAATGGCTGCACCTAAACATGTCGTGTTTGGTGTCAAACATCTTGGAATACTACCCCCCGCCAATCCTGGCGGCGGGGGTAGCATTCCACCCTTCTAGAGGGAAAGACATGTTAACTCTGACTAGTCCGGTAACTTCTTTCCAGAGCCCTGGCATCACAAAATGGATGCTGCTGCCACAGACACGAGTCTGGCCTCCTGCTGCTGGACGAAACTCCGGCAGGGGAGGCCTGGACAATAGGTTTCCTGTCCCAGGGAGGTGTGACCACCTCCCCAGACAGGATAATGTGTATTGGGGCTGGGCGGGAGCACTTTCGGGTGCTTTGAAGTCCTGCACTGGGGGCACATTTGGTGTCCCTGTGCATACCCCAGTTCAAACCGGATCAGGGGCTTGCAGCCCCTGCTTTGGCGCGAACTGGACAAAGGGAAAGGGGTGTAGCCACCCCTCTGCCCTGACCCACCCATAGGTGGGGCCACAGAGTAGTCCAACCCCTATCTTTAGTATAAAGGTAGGAACCCAGTCCATAGGACTTTAGATTATCCCTGGACGAAACTCTGTAACTGAATCCTGGACCTTCGATGCTCTACTCACGATTAGAGGACAGAAGAATCTCCCTTGGGGTCAAGGAGTGACTCCCCTGCTTGGCAGGCACCAAAGAAGTATCCGTCCAGTTCACATTTCTGAAGCTCCCGTCGGACGCCGAAGTCATCGCATCACCAGAGGTGGATTCTGAGACTTCCCCGAGGCTACCCTGAGGCCCTAGCAAAGCTGAGGCCCGTGACTATCGTGGGTGACTTGAGACCGTGACCCCTGGACACAGAGCACATTTGCAAGTGCATCCTCTTCTGGGTCTCCCAAGAAGTCGTGCTTTGGGCTCCAAGTAGCCCTAGCCTCCAGCACCACCTGCACCGAAGATCACTGGCCCCCACTCCACGAGTGTCCTGTAAGCCAGATCCACGTGCGGCGTCACGAGGCTCCTTCGCGGTCGCTAGCCCGTTGGCTAGTAGCCCTTAACGAAGGCCAATCCTTTTCTAACTTGGCATCCTGGTTGCTCCAGGCCTGCCCTCACTTACCCTCGCTGGGTGAGTTCCACAGACCTTGCTGGTCTGCACCATCGACGATCTACATCTTCACCAAGACTTGCCGTTGCCAAGGCTTGTTGGGTCCAATCCGGTCGCCGACACCTCAGCACTCGACAGACATCATGTACCAGCCCGAATCCTGCTCCTGGTCGCCGACAACGCCTCCTGGACCTCGTGGCTGAAGAGTCAAGACGACCGTCAACGCACCTGAAGCACTCGACATCGGTGGGCATCTGTCCATCGCCTTCCTGGTCACTGGCTAGTGACCCAGACTCTGTCCCCTCTGCTTTCAGGTTCTTCAGAACTCCGATCCACTCTTGGATCCACCCGGACACTTTTCTCTTGGTCGCCAGCAGCACTTTGCAGCAGATCGCCATCCGAATCGACGACGAAACCCGACCCCGAAAGGCACCTATGCACCCGGCTTCCCTGGGTGAGGTAACACGAGTACTCCGGTGCTCCCGTGGGTAGAGACTCTTCAAAGTCCTAGATCTCAAAGGGTTTTGTCCAAGTCCTCTTTTAAGTGTCCCTTTTCTCTAATTTCCCGATCCCGACTTTCTCCATAGAAGTCAACGGCGTATCGCGGTTGTGTATTTACACTGCACGCGTCTCCCGTGGGTCCCCTGTGTCACTACCTTGGGTGGTTCCTTGTGGTCCAAGCACTTCTAGAGGCTCTAGGCCTAGTGTCTAGTTCAGTCGTGGTTCGCATACCACTTTATTGGTATATGGTTTGGTACGCCCCTAGGGCCCAAACGTGTATTTGTGCTATTACTGTGTTTAAATAACTTCTAACTTATGTACTTCGAACTCTAGCCTCATAAAGAGACTAGAGGGGTGTGTTTAGCAATAAATACATATATTTTGAATATATACCTGGTGTGGTGCTCTTTCATTTGGTCACTCAAGAGATTATAGACTGGTAAAACAAGCTGCTTTACATTCCTTCAAGACTTAGCCTGAAGGCTGCTCTCCATAGCTACCACTAGGATAGCTTTCAATAAGGTTGTCTTTAACCTATCTCCAATAAGGGGTTGTTTGGACTGGTGCAAGGTGCCCACTATAATTAGTGGACAG
>CAWUFW010023669.1:0-71718 GCA_963921515.1 Calotriton arnoldi | reverse complement strand
TGCTAGACACTAAACTTAATTAATTCACTATTCCCACTCCAATTAGTATTAATTCTGGGTAGGTGCTGGACACTAAACGAAATTAATTTACTATTCCCACTCCAGTTAGTATTTATTCTGGGTAGGTGCTGGACACTAAACTTAATTAATTTACTATTCCTACTCCAGTTAGCATTTAATCTTGTTAGGTGCTGGACACTAAACTTAATTATTTTACTATTCCCACTCCAGTTAACATTAAATCAGGGTAGGTGCTGGACACTAAACTTAATTGATTTACTATTTCCACTCCAATTAGTATAAATATAAGGTAGGTGCTGGACACTAAACTTAAATAATTTACTATTCCGACTCCAGTTAGTATTAATCCTGGGTAGGTGCTGGACACTAAACTAAATTAATAAACTATTCCCACTCCAATTAGTATTTATTCACGGTAGGTGCTGGACACTAAACTTAATTAATTTACTATGCCCACTCCAGTTAGTATTAATTCTGGGTAGGTGCTGGACACTAAACTAAATTAATTTACTATTCCCACTCCAGTTAGTAGTTATTCTGAGTAGGTGCTGGACACTAAACTTAGGGGCCTATTAGGATGGCGGGCGGATTGCCCCCGCCGTGCCGGCGGTAGCCACCGCTGGCCCAGCGGGGCGATCCGCCCTCCATCCATGCCTCAGTGACCCCCCGCCATATTAGGATGGCTGGGGGGTCCGCGGCGGATGGGAAGACTGTCCGCCGCATTTCCGCCAGTCGACTCGTCGACCGGGCGGAAAACGTGCACAATATGGTGGCGGTGTCTGCAAAACACCGCCATCTATATTGTGATGCAGGCGGAGATGTGCCTTTCCATGGCGGCATTGCCGCCATGGAAAGGCATACGGTCTTTGGTAATGGGGACCCGTTGCATGCCCCCGGGGGGTTGGGGGTCAGGGGGAGCACTTGGGGGGTACCTATGGTACCCCCTACATTGGAATGCACAGGGTGGCAGGCACTGCGCGGTGCCTGTCACATTGTGCATGCCAATGCGCAACATGCTTTATTTACATTGCGGCGGGTGCTGCTCACAGCACCGCCCGCCGCAATGTAAATGATGCGGGATGCCACCACCACCGTGGCGGTGGCATCCTAATTGACATGGCGGGACCGCCGCACTTTTTGCGGGCGGTCCCGTTTGCCGTTGCGGTTGTAATGATGCCCTTAATTCATTTACTATTCCCACTCCAGTTAGCATTTAATCTGGGTTGGTGCTGGACACTAAACCTAATTAATTTACTATTCCCACTCCAGTTAGTATTAATTCTGGGTAGGTGCTGGACACTAAACTAAATTAATTTACTGTTCCCACTCCAGGTAGTATTTATTCTGAGTAGGTGCTGGACACTAAACTTAATTCATTTACTATTCCCACTCCAGTTAGCATTTAATCTAGGTAGGTGCTGGACACTAAACTGAATTCCTTTACTATTCCTACTCCAGTTACCATTTAATCTTATTAGGTGCTGGACACTAAACTTATTTATTTTACTATTCTCACTCCAGTTCACATTAAATCACGGTAGGTGCTGGACACTAAACTTAATTGATTTACTATTCCCACTCCAGTTAGTATTTATTTTGGGTAGGTGCTGGACACTAAACTTAATTGATTTACTATTCTCACTCCAATTAGTATTAATTCAGGGTAGGTGCTGGACACTAAACTTAATTAATTTACTATTCCCACTCCAGTTAGTATTAATCCTGGGTAGGTGCTGGACACTAAACTAAATTAATAAACTATTCCCACTCCAATTAGTATTAATTCAGGGTAGGTGCTGGACACTAAACTTAATTAATTTACTATTCCCACTCCAGTTATTATTAATTCTGGGTAGGTGCTGGACACTAAACGAAATTAATTTACTATTCCCACTCCAGTTAGTATTTATTCTGGGTAGGTGCTGGACACTAAACTTAATTAATTTACTATTCCTACTCCAGTTAGCATTTAATCTTGTTAGGTGCTGGACACTAAACTTAATTATTTTACTATTCCCACTCCAGTTAATAAGCCCGTTCCTAGAATCAAGTGTAAAAGGTTCAGATTTTACCATCTTGGGCGATTTTAATGTTCACTTAGAAAAGATTTTAGATAATAACACGATGACTTTGATCGATACAATGTCCAACATGTTTATGGAACAGATTGTAAAGCACAAAACTCATGTGGCCGGGCACACACTTGACGGGATTTTCACCTCAAATATAAAAATCGAGATCTTGGAAGTACTACCCGTCCCTTGGTCAGATCATAAGGTAATAAAATTCACCTTAAAGGTAGAGCAGGCCACAGTAGCCACTGCCTCCCAGCATAGATGTGTTACCTACAAGGACTGGTCTAAGATTGACACTCCGAAACTACAGGAGCAGCTTTCTAGGACCATTCCGGATCTTGAGTTAGATAGTAATGTAGCTGCCGAACAGGTTTGCAGTTGGATGAATTCAGCGGTCGAATTAGCAGTTCCACTGAAAAAGATTTCCTCTAGCAGGAAAAATCCCCCTCAACCCTGGTTCAACGAAAAACTAAAGGCACAAAAACTAAATTGCAGAAGGGCGGAAAGGAAATGGAGGGCTGACTATGAACAACGGACGAAAGACGAATATAGAAAAGCACTGGGAACTTACAAAAAATTAATCGTCGAGGAAAAAAGTAACTATTTTATACGAAAAATAAATGAAGCTAAAAATTCCAGTAAGGAATTATTTGCCACGGTAAAAAAACGAACTAATCTCAATGCTAACAAACAGATAGACGGTAGCATGGAATTTTGTAATACTCTAGGTCAGTTTTTCGTGGATAAAGTTAAGTCCGTGTATGAGTCCTTCATTACGACCAACAAACCTGATACCCCACTTCCATCCTTAGAATATAAACTGGGCCTGCCTATAGAAAGCTCCAATACGGGGTTCCATTTCTGGCCTCCATCAGTAGAACAGATCAAACAGGTGGTAATGACAACGAGGTCTGGTGGCCTAACAGATCCTTGTCCACCCAAGGTGATGCACCTATTTCCAGATTTACTGAGTGACCAACTATCCCTGGTGTTCACTAAGATAATTACATCGAGCTGCTACCCTGATGCCTGGAAAAAGACCGCAGTCCTCCCGTTACTTAAGAAGCCAAATCTTGACCCACAGGATCCCGGGAATTACAGACCCATTTCAAAGATCCCTTTTCCAGCAAAAGTACTGGAAAAACTATTGAATAAACAATTGTCAAATTATTTAAACTACGTAAATGCCCTAGACCACTCACAGTATGGGTTCCGGGAACAACATGGAACCGAAACTGCCCTGATCATGGCTGCGGAAGAACTCAGGAGTGTACTGGATGCTGGAGGGAAGGCTGCATTGATCCTTTTGGATCTTTCAGCGGCCTTCGACACGGTAAACCATGGCACACTCCTGACCCGACTAGCCGAAGTAGGAGTCCAAGAGATGGCACTTAAGCTTCTATCCTCTTATCTAACTGATAGAACTTTCTCAGTTAAATTGGGAGATGCTGCTTCTAAACTTTTTAATTCTCCTTGTGGCGTATCTCAGGGGTCTTCGTTAAGCCCCACCCTTTTTAATGTATATGTTGCCCCGTTAGCGGCTATAATAAGGAATTGTGGTTTCCTACCAGTCTCCTATGCAGACGATACTCAAATTGTGGTAGCAGTCTCAAACAATACTGACGAGACAGCAGGCAGATTTAGTAATTGCATGAGTCAGATCACTCACTGGATGCAATATAATTGCCTGAGGTTGAATGGTGACAAAACCGAGGTTATGTTGCTTGGGACTGATATGAATTTCTGGTCCCCAAAATGGTGGCCAGATAGCCTAGGCGACTGCCCATCCCCAGTGGACAAAGTTAGAAACTTGGGAGTACTGCTGGACAATAAACTATCTTTGGGTGCCCAGATAAACAAACTTTCTTCCTCGGTGTGGTACATCCTCAAACTAATAAAGAAACTATCACCATTTATCCCCCCAGATTCTTGTAAAATATTAGTAACTGCACTGGTCTTATCCAGGTTGGATTATGGGAATGCACTGTATGCAGGGTTACAAATTCAACATCTAAGAAAATTACAGCGCCTACAGAACACTGCAGCAAGGCTGGTGATGGACATTCCCAGATATGAACCAGTTGCCCACAGATTGGGAACACTCCATTGGCTACCTATTGAAAAAAGGATCAAGTTTAAGTCAGTTTGCCTGGCCTACAAAGCCCTTCATGGAATAGGATCCCACTTCTTAAAAACTCATTTGAAACCATATGAGCCATCCAGGAGACTGAGATCAAGCCAGGCAAAATTAATTCAGGTTCCTAAATTTAAGCAAGTTAGGTGGGGAGGGAGAAGCTTCCTCCTACAGGCAGCTAAGACTTGGAACCTTCTCCCTGTTACAATTAAAAACAGCACATCGCTACTTTCATTTAGGAAGGAGGTGAAAACATGGCTGTTTACTTTGTAGTTGGTATCATTCTTCGGCAGACCTAGTCTTTTACAACGATTAGCGCCAAGACGCCCTTGGGCATTCGTGCGCTTTATAAATATACAAATCAAATCAAATCAATCAACACTTTTTCCACAGAGGAAAAGCGCATTTCCGCGGAAGTGTAAAGATGTGACTTGTATGCGATTGGAACTGTGTCACCTTCATTAAAGGTTAAGTACGTGAAACCCACTGCCCCTGGAATTATTCTAATCACCAGGTTTGTGTGGTTATCACGAGTCAACAAGTATTTAGACTCAAGAAGGTCTGTCTGCAAAGACTGCAGAATGGAGGTATGCTCCGGAAGCCAGCATGACTTCAAAAGTTAGGTTGTATCAAGGCATACAGTGGCTTGATACGCTGGGCATATTCGGGAATGTAAGTACGCCCGAAGTTCAGAAAACCCAGCAAAGACTGAAGTTTTTTCAGAGTAGTAGGAGGGCACAAAAGTGCACATTTCTCTAGGAAATGGGGGGCTAAGCCCTTACCTTCATTGTTGAGCTCATAGCCCAAGAACAAAACGGTAAATTCAGCAATGTGAGATTTGGCAAAGTTAAACTTATAACCTTGAACCGCAAATTCAAGAATAATGCAGTCTACTCGGGAAAGATGCAGGAACAGTTCGTCGTCTGTCAGATAAATGTCATCGACGTACGAACATGCATCTGGGTCTATGCCGTCTAACAAAGAGACAACACAGGCAGCGAATACACCTGGACTGTTCTTGTAGCCCATAGGTAAACGCCGGAATTTGAATAATTTTCCACCGGATGTAAAAGCACTCCATTGGCTACTCTCCGGGGCTAAGTTGTGCGTGTAGAATCCATTGGAGAGGACAAGTGTCGTTTTATATTTTTTACATACAAGACTGTCTACAAGCGCAGAACTATGTGTGTTTTGCACCGCAAAGGTCCGACAATGAGAGTTCAAATGTCGGTAATCTAAAACCAAGCGGTACGATCCATCGGGTTTAGAAACCGCGAAAAGGGGATTATTCATTGGTGATACGCATGTTTCAATTACTCCCTGATATTCTAACTGAGTCAGAATTTCGGAAACGGGGCCTTTGGCTTCCCATTTGATGGGATATTGGGGTTGTGGCTGTGGTAGGGACCGCAAAGGTATTCCATGGGGGGGAGAATCTTCATCCCAGCCCACGTGATTGCGGTATAACGCTGGAGCCAGGGACACAGCCCACTCAGCTGCAAGAGCCTCCGCTTTGTCCTTTGGGACATGACGAGAAAAGCTCGGAAGGATTACCTCCTCCCCTTTACGTGCAGCAAGTACGAATGGGGGCGGCCAATCCGCCTCCGCTAACAAAATGTCGTACGAAGAGGTCAGATTTTCCCAAAAAATCCCTTTAATTACACGCTGTATATCACCTTTGATTTGAATGACAATATTAAATAGTCTGTCAGGGGGTGGCACTCTGGTGTCTGCTGTCTCAACAGTAATGAATGTTTCAGTTGCTTTCGCCTCCACATGAGGACGTAGCGCCTCCCGCACTATGGTAACTTCCGCGGCGCTGTCTAGGAGGGTCACTGCCCACGTCCAATTCAGGAGTCTCGTTCTCACCGTCTGTGGCATATCTCGCTGTTACAGCGGCAACTTTCTTCTTCTGAAATTGCGGGCGAGAACGTTGAAATTCTTCTGCTTTCCCTCTGACCTGTTGTCGAGGTTGGTCTTGTCCCTGGGGAGCCTCGCGACCCCTTCCTCTATCCTGGCGGTCTCCTCCACCGGCCTGCGAAGTTGTCTGTGCCTGTGAAGAACGAGGAGAACGTGTATCAGGGATCTGAAACCTATCCAGAGATTTAATTCTCGCCCTATCGCGCAAATCATAAGTGCGTTCAGAAGAGACGGAAACCGGGGATGCGCCTCTCGACCCCGGCCTCTTTTGTTGCTTACCCTGTTTTTTCAACCTCCAGCTCTTTTTAGTAAAGACTGGTTTCTCATCTTTCTCAGATTGAGTTTTTGGTTGTTGTTGTTGCAATTGTGTTTGCGATTTAGCAAAAGGCTTAACTCCCAGGCTATTTCTGTCAATAGTTTTGTAAGCCTGTGCTATAATTTTTGGTAATTCGCGCGGCCTGTCCGGTTCTGGGACCAAAGCCAAAGCATTAGCTACTTGAAAGTTCACTGCATCGCCCTTGACATTCGCAAGGATCAAATCAGCTACGACGTCGAACACTCCCACCAGTCTCATCCCTAATTCCACAGCCGCTTCAGGGCCATGCTCATCCTGCACGCGTTTAATCACAGAGGGGAGAACCGTCATGGAAGGAGTGCCGAAACACATATACTGCTGCGAATACCCTACCCCAGTTGTTGCATTCTGCCAACTCGGGGACTAAGTCTTTTGGCAAACTAATCGTAAGAATTCTGTGTTTTTCCATGGGAGATGTATTTGGAAAAACTGCCTCCAGCTGGTCAAATTTCTCTGCAAGCCAATAAGGAAAATCATCCTTATTTTGTGGGCGCTTGCCCATCACCGAATTCACCATGACAGGACTTATGGTTACACCGCCTGCACCAGCTGGATGGGCCGCAACTCCAGGTGGGGCTCCCTGGATGTTGCCTGTAACATACTGTACTAAAGCTCGATGCACTCGTATCAAAGACGAATGCATATCACGCAATTCAGCGACTGGTACCAATATATAACGTGGATGTGGGGTATACCCGGCCAAAACAGGCCAAGTGGCCCCATCAATAGATAAGGGACCTAAACGAACCGTGGTAACCGGTTGGGGGAGGGCGCCATCAAACCAAACACGGTGTTGCCAAGCCGTGAGCGGTACTTCAATATTCCTATACGGTCTATAGTGGTTAGGAACTACGGTGGCTTCATATTCATGGAACAAATTGTCAGTCCCATCCACCGCCGGAAAGGTGACCCAAGAGTAGAACACCTCAAAGTGGTAAGCTGGATCGGCTTGTACCACAAAGATCAGATCGACACCCGCATCAGGCACTCCATACACTGTTAAGTGAGCCTGGAGAGCTGCGCGGCTATGTGCCTCAATTTGAACAGCCATTTTAGGCGAGAAGTAGTCGACAATCTAAAATGAGGCAGCACAACTAGGGTTTTAGGTAAGAAACCTTTTAACAACTTCAAGCTTGAAAGAACCTATAAAAACGTCAATATAGGAGGTATCACCGTCACACACGCTTCCGGAAGCGCCTGTGAGGGGAGTTGTGGACAAGCACAAGCACTACTCAAGCGTCTCGAAGATAAGCAGCCCAACGTTGGGCGCCATGTTGCAGGGATTCTGCACATATACAGAGCTATGCACAGGATGATAGGACCTCGGAATATAGTGGTGAGCCAACCATAAACCTTAGCACCTAAAACCCCAACCTGACTAGCCTTAGCGTCTCATTAGCAACGAGGTTACCAATGATTAGACAACCCAGAACACGGTATCTCTCTCTCAGGACTCGCAGTAGCAAGAACACCCTTTCATCACTCACTCATACCTGTCCACAACGTGCGTAAAAAGAGACACTGTATAGTTTAAAATGTTTATTTCAACTAACGTGCTCTAAGATACAGTACACGTGTCAGTACTATCAGCATAATGCATAAGAATAATATAAGCAGCATAGTTACAACTCCATAGAATACAAACGGGGAAAGCATTTCATAAAACAGTGGATATAGGGCTAAATGACCTTACTACCCTCCCCGTGCTAGTAGCTAGTGCTAGTAGCTATTTTATTATAAAAATAGAAGACCTCTGGGCTTTGTCTAGCGAACCCCCATACCTCAGTGTCTAGATGCAAAGTCTACATCAGCAGACAGTCACTGCTCTTCTCTCTGGAAAGGCTTCTCTCCAAGTGCTCTAAGACGTGAAAACCGCAATATTAAAGGCACACAAATTTCTCCATGGCAGCTGTACATAGTGTTATGTCTAGGTGCGAGGGACTGGCCAGATCAGCAAGCACAAGGGACGTTGTTTTTCGACCTTGTACATGTTGTGCAGACGTAGCCCAAAGGGAACAGGAGAAAAGGTGAAAGACAGAAAATGCAGACAGGTCTAAAATAACTTGGCAGGAGTAGAGGCTGATAGAACAACGGCCCAGAGTAACGTGCGCAAAAAAGGCATCATGGCAGCCAGGCCTAAGTCAATGCAGCAAAGCAGACCAGGAGGCCACAAACCACAAGACACCTGTGTTAAGAAATAACTGCCTGTGCCTATCACCTTGCAAACACCAGCACAAATTAAACACTGACTTTCATGCACTTTGTTTGAAGATTGTGTAAGTGCTCAGCTCAAGCTACCAAGGTTGCACTCACTGAAGCTTGCCTCTTACTGAGAATAGCTCTGTGTGGCAGCATGGAAGCTCAGCTGGGAGAAGTTTTATAGGCAGCACTTCCGGTCTCTGGAACAGCCTTCCCTTATTTCTGAAAAAGGAAACGGACCTCCTCTGTTTTAGAAAAACACTAAAAACCTGGCTTTTCAACCTGTAGGAGTCTCTAACCTGGCATTGCCCTGTTAGCAAGCTTGCTGGCCTAGACACCCCAGGGTAGTAGTGCACGTTTATTATGAATCTTTATTTCATTTCATTTCAGCCACAGCTCACATCAGCACTGTGACCTCTTACCCTCAAGCCTAGTAGAAAAATTCCCCACATGATGGTAACTTGCAAAAACAGACATTTTGATCATGGTATGTGCTGCTGATGGGTCCATCCATGGCTGACAGCTAATTATAATAGACTGACAGGAAGAAGCCCAGTATATGTAATAGATTGGGTTTGGGGGAAATACATTTTGTGACATGCATATTGTGTTATGATGAATATATTATGGGGGCAAATAACAAATGAAGAATTCAAACACTAGAGGCCTTATAACATTATGTGCCCTGGGGGTGCAATGAAGCAAACACAAGAAGATGATAGACGGAGCGCTGAAACTTTTCAGACTCTCACCCCAAGTCACAGATCTGAGTTGACTCCATCATCGTTCTTTAGCTCACTTCGCCGCACAAGTTCAGACCCAGCCATATGCAAATCAGTCTTGACCCTGTTCCTCATGGGAACCGTCCATCCCCAACAGCCAACTTCCCTGGACCAGAAACAAGCATCCTGGGACCGGTTTCATGGTAACACCCCTCATCAGCCAGGCTAGCTTGAATCCAGTGACAAAGTGAGCAAGAGACCCACGTCGGGGCATACCCTTCCAACTTAGAGCAAACAAAGCAAACACAAGGAGATGATGCACGGAGCGCTGAAACTTTTCAGACACTCACCCCAGTCACAGATCTAGGTTGAATCCATCATCGTTCTTTAGCTCACTCCACCACCCCAGTTCAGACCCAGTCTTTTGCAAATCAGTCTTGACCCTATTCCTCATGGGAATAGTCCAGCCCGAACTGCCAAGCCAGGTCTTCCCTGGACTGGAAACAAGCATCCTGGGACCTGTGTCGGGGTAACACTGCTCATCAGCCAGGCTAGCTTGAATCCAGTAGCAAAGTGAGCAAGGGACCCACGTCTGTGCATACTGGAGTGAATGTATGACTTTGTTCAGCATTCTGTCCATCAATAGTTTTTTTTTTAATCGTATTTGTCACCCCGAGTGGGACGGGAATGCCCAGCCATGGATCCCATGCACTCCATGCCACTGGAGTCAAGCTAGCCTGGCTGATGAGGGGCGAAACCCTGAAACCGGTCCTAGGATGCTTGTTTCCAATCCAGGGAGGACCTGGCTTGGCAGTTCGGTCTGGACTGTTCCCATGGGGAACAGGGTCAAGACTGATTTGCATATGGCTGGGTCTAAACTGGGATGGCATGGGGAGCAAAAAATCAGTGGATTTAGGCCCAGATCTCTGTACTGGGGTGAATGTATGACATTGTTCAGTATTCTGTCCATCAATTGATTTTTTTTTTTTTTAATATCTGGGGTTGTAATGGGCATGCAAATCTGTTTCTGTGCATCCGGGTCACTTTGGTATTAGATCAGGGGCCTCAGATGATTGCATGGCTCCTCATGTAATACAGATAGCGTCGGCAAACACGTACCCCTTGCTATTCTAAAGTGGTGTTCCCTCATTTGCAATGGGGGCGTGGCCCCATGCAAATGAGGAAAGTACTTTGCCTCTGCATCTGAGCTGTATTATGGATGGGGGTGCAGAGGCAGAAAGGCTTTCAGTAGGCATATACCTGTGCTCCTGAAAAAGGTGGTGCACAGTAAGAACGCCCTGAAGGGCGCCACTCTTGAGAGTTAAAGAGGGGGCCCATGGACCTCCCCAGACATCCACTTACTAGAGTGTGTGGTATGAAAGGTGGACCGGCTGCTTCGATCAGCTGGTCCATCTTTCATTAATGCTTTGTTCCCATGTCAGCATGAGTTTATGGCTGCCCCCTGGGCAGTGCATTATAGGTAATAGAGTACATTGTGCCTGTTTGTGACCAGTGCAACTTCTAATTGATGCGATACAAGCAAACAGGATAGTGCACCCTATTACCTAAAGTACACTGCCCCCAGGACAAATGTGAACTATTTTCTGCCCAGGGGCAGCACTTTAGCGAACGACAGACTGACTCATTGAAATAGCTGGCCTGTCTTTCACTGTCAAAATGAACCACCTACACTTCAAATGGGGGACAGGGATCACCCTATAAGTGGGGGCAGGGAGTGATTAGAACCGCCTACCAGGGGCTTTTCTCCCTCCTGAAGGTTAACCTCAGGGTTGCACTGATTGTGCTCCCCCCTTTTTTGCTGTACAATCACTACGTCTCCCGATGTTCTCTTTGCCTCTGTGCCCATCTCCTGCGCAAAGGCATAGTATTTTCCTCATTCGCATGGGGATATAAGGATATGACCTCTTAAAATAGCGCAGACTCTGTATGTGCTCTGGCACTATCAGTGGTACAGAAGGGCCCGCACAAGCATCCACACCCACTACTGTAATACAACAGTGTATCAGGGGTGCAGAAAAGAGGCACGCATGTCCCTAGCTTCCCCAGGTGTATTGACCACACTAATTCAATAGATTTAGTGAAGATTTGGAATGAGAGTAGTTTAGAGGACAAAAAAAGCAGCCATCCATGTCTTGAGCAGTGGAATAACAAAACGTATTTAAAGCATAAGAGGTAAGAGACAAACTGAAGACATTGGAATAGAAGCTCACTTAAAATTTGAAGTGCACTAATGGCCTACTGTGTTGAGAGATAAACCAGTCATATGGATCATTGGAGAGGTCCTGAGATGAGTCTTTTGGAGTGATCTCTAAGCAGGAAAAACCTGTTTCTTCAGCCCAGCAAAGTTGCACCTTCATCGGATCAGCTGTGGTCATTGGTTTCTGTACTGTGGTTGCTGGAAGTCAGAATTTGTCTAAGTAGCAAAACTTTACAGTGGTAAGCTCCTTTTTCCTCAGCCCTTCACTTGAGGCTCCCTGGCTTCACTGGGGACTTCAGGGCTTAGTTCAGAAAAGGCTTTGTGCAGGGTCCAGTTGTGACTGGGCAACTGATCATCCAGACAAAGTGCATCTTCTGCTTGTTGTGTCCCTGTAGCCAGACAAGAGATCAACCCAAGTCTTTGTCTTGGGTATAGGAGGAAGCAGTTCCAGTCCTCCAGAGCTCCTTATGGGTTACAGCAAGCAGGGTTTTGTCCTCTTCTGATCTTCTGCAGGTTTAGAAAGTATTTTGAGAATGAAGCCTGGGAATGCACCAATTATGCCTGGCATCAGCTAGTGGGCGGGGTTGATTCCTGGACACTCCCTAACCAATGTGGTAAACATTCCCAGGGGCAACCCTACCCACTTTTCAGCAGTTTCGGTTTGCCCTGCAGCAAACAATCCTGCTGTGCCCCTCACTCTCAAAATCCAAGATGGAGAAACACTTCTTCCCTTGTGCACAGCCTGTTTTTCCTCTCAAAGGGGATCCCAGACAAATGAGTGGCTCCCTCCTTTGTAGTTACTTACAACTGGCTCAGGGGTAGCTTTCAATTGGTTTTGGACCCAGCCTGCATCGGGAAAAAAGGTCTGCCTTCCCCAGGTCTCACCTTACATATGCTATGGGTGGACAGAATTAGCAGTGTTTGATTCCACGCAATCCCAGAAAATTACATTAAGATGCTGACAGATTCCGTAGAAGTCCACGACAGGGTGGAGTGGGCATTTGGTGCTATTTTCTTAGCGCAAAATGCACCCTGGCATCCAAAAATAAAGGTGAGGATGCATTTTGCCTAAGACAAAAGTGAGGCCATGTGAGAAATTGGGTTGTTGGTTGACTGAAGTGTGAGCCCTGGTCAAGCAACAGCCACAATCCTTTGCAGGGTGAACCACAAAAAGCCACTAATTTAACCTGTGCTTAACTCTGGGTAGCATGTCACAAAAAAGAGTCAGGCTTAACTTAGAGGCAATGTGTAAAGTGTTTATGCAGCACAAAAATAGTGAAAAAGGGAAAACAAAACATAAGAAAAATCCCACACCAATTTAGAATAACAGAGTACATTTTATTACATTATTTGACACCAAAAACATAAAAAATCCAATCTGTAAAACTGGAGTTACGAGTTTTTAACTTTTTAGCACAAACTAGCACCTAAAATTTCAAAGCGCCAACTGCAGACATTTAATCCTGCGAAACTGGGTCAAAAATGAAAAATATGGCTCAATGCGATGGAGAGAAGTTCAGATTCAAGAGGTGGATTGGGCTCGAACAGTGCTTACCTTTACACTTAGAAGACATTTTGAGAAATATATTCTGAGAAGGAAAAGTTCAGACGAGCAAGGGTGCAGGCAGTGTTTGAGGAGGGAGTGTTGTCGTCGAGGAGCCTTGGCTCAAAGCCACAGTGAAGGTTTCTACAGTCGGACTTAGTCTCTTTTTTGGGAGTCAAACATTTCCAGCTGGACAAGGTTGAGGGCTGTAGCCGAAGACATTACAATGAGGCCAGATAACCCTTTGGCAAAGGACTGCTGAACAGGATTTGCTGCTGTGGAGAAGAACGTAGCAGGAGAAGTTACAAAGTCAATCTGACAGGCGATGCACCTCGGGTAGCTAGGCGAACAGGTTGGTCCCAGTCTCCTCCTGGTTCTCAGAGCAGCTTTTGGCCAAAAATGTTCCATGTCCCCAGTTTTGGATTTTGGCTTTCTGGACACCTTCAGCATGAATTACAAGGTGCCAGGAATGATGGGGCACCACTTGGAGGATTAGGACTCACTGTGGATGGATTCAGGTGTGGATCCAAGGTGAAGGGAGTCTTTTGCACCCCTGTAGTTCAGATCAGGGGGCCACCAAACTAGCCCTTTGGAGTTACTGGTAATCCTGGGTTTAAGTTGCAAGTCCAGTCATGCTTCCTCAGACAAGAGGGCAGAAGGGCAGAAAGGCAGCAGTTCAGTAAGGCAGCAGTCCAGTAGGTCAGCAGTCCAGCAGAGTGGCAGTTCTTTCAGAAGCCTAGCAGTCCTTCTTCCTGGCAGAGTATCCACAGGTCCAGAAGTGTACTGATGAGTTGGTGTCCGAGGTCCTATTTGTATACCCTGGTGCCCTACTTCTGGTTGGTGAGAGAAGCTTCTAGGCAGGATCTTTGAAGTGCATGGAATTTCCTAACTCCCTGTCCTGGCTTCAAGCTGGATGCAGGGCCAATGTGGAGGTGAAAGGTTCTTTGTGTGAAGGCAGATCACTTCCTATTCTGTTGCAAGTAGGGCTGTGCTCAGCTACGCCCCATCCTGCCAGCAGATGATGCATTCAGGCACATCTAATCCCTCTATTTGGTTGACTGTTTAGGAGGAATTCACAAAGTTTGACTGTCAGTTACAGGCAGTCATGTGACCCAAGATAGGCTGCAGACACAAAAGGGCTAAGGGCAGGAAAATTCCAATGTTCTAAAAGTGGAATTTTCAAACTTTTGACCAAATATCCGACTTTATCATTAAAAAGGATTTTCCATTACAATTCCAAAGACACCGAACGTTATATAACTTCCTGCTCCCAATTCGAAATCACAGCTTATTAAAGGTAATAAGGAATCTCCAATGTTATCCTTTGGGAGGGTATCAGGACATGTAAAACTAAAAAGTGCATGTCCAACCTTTCAATTACAAGGGCTTCTGCCTAATAGGCTACCTAGGGCCTACTTTAGGGGTGACATACATAATAAAAGGAGGGGGTTTAGGGCTTGGCAAAGGGGTTTTATTGCCAAGTAAACATGGCAGTTAGAAACTGCATTTGGGCTACAATGGCAGGCCTGGGACATGTTTTAAGGTGGCACTTAAGTGGGTGGAAAAATAAGTGCTGTAGGCCCACCCGTAGCACTTAATTTACAGAAACCACAGCATATCACTTGGTACCAATACATTCTCTGCAGTGATGAAAACTTTTAATCACTGCAGAATATGTAAGGACACAGAGTGGTATACAGTGGCTTCTAAACTTTAGAAACCACTGCATATCATTCGATGCCTGCCCTTTACATACTCTGCAGTGATTAAAACTTTTAATCACTGCAGAGTATGCAAGGGCACCGAGTCGTATATGCAGTGGTTTCTAAAGTTTAGAAACCAATGCATTATTTTTAATTCCACTGGTCGAGCGGCAAAATCTTAATTTATCAATAATTCAGTGTTAAAAGAGTAAAGCATAATTACCAAATCACTGTCGGTGGAATTAAAAATTCCTCCCAGGACTAATATTTACTTTTGAAAGGACAGGCCCATTACAAGTTAATGAAATTCTTGGGATCACCCTAACTGGTCTTCCTGCAAGGGGAAGTAAAACGTCTCCCCATGCCCAGGCCATTGTCGCTACTCTAGGAGCAGTTTTTACCTCCCATTAGGGTCAAGCATTGGCAAACCAGCTTTCAGTAAGCTAATGCTAATTAGCATACTGGAGTTTCAGGCAGATAGAAGATAACTTTATAAAAGTTACTGTTCCTAAATGTTTATGAACAATCTGACGTTACTATGAAATGTGACTCTGTGGATTGTACAATAGGTGCTGCAGTTCACAGGTGCCATTTAACAGCTAGGATCTGGGTGCATTTGGTGCAACACATACTAGGGACTTGTAGGCAAGTTTTAAGTCAACTGTGGTAAGACTTTTTAACTATGTTTAAAGGTGGAATACAGGCACTTAACTCCTGTTTGGCAGTGGTAAAGTTCCAGGAGTTCCATGTCCAGCAAAATATGGTCCAGAAAAAGTAAACAATGCAGAAATGCTGGATTTGCTGCATATCCCCTATCCCATGTGGGCCTGAATAGAAGAGAAGGAACATTCTTCTCCTCTTGTGACTATTGAGGTGAGCTTAAATATTGCAGAGGAAGCACGGAGAAGATGAGATATCAGTTGCATGTCAGCTGCATGACCATGTATCTCAGTGAATGATGACCAGTTGGCACACACTACAGAAAGACATCCTTATCTGCAACGTTGATGATGCCCATCTAGCATAAAATGAAGGGCCACCTTACAGATGATATGTGTTGGTATGTGAATGTATCTACAAGGTGCTAGAGGTGTTACATGGATGGTAAAATGGCCAGAAGAAGAAAATGTGATAATGTAGTGCTAAAATTGCTTCCGGTTGTTAAAGGTCCCCACTCAAAAAACAGAAAGATAAAGCTAAACATCAGAATGTTGGAGCAGAAGGTCTACACTAGGCATTATTCCATTTTCCTAACAATAATACATTCAATTAAGTTGAGTAAAACATACATTGCAGATTGGGAGCTCTGGTCCATGTGTCGAGTTTCGGGAGCCTGGGAGGTCTGCGTTGAGGAAGGATGGGTGGGTCCTCCATTAGGGTGTAGGAGCGTCGCCTCACTGCTTTCTCGCAGTGCAAGAAGCAGAAACATAAAATGGTAAAACTACCATTTTATGTTTCTGCTTCTCGCACTGCGAGAAAGCAGAAGGGTTTGGTTGGAGGCGGGCGGGTCCGCTCGAGGGCAGGGGAGGAGTGGCTTTCCCAATGCTGCGGGCCCTGACTGTTTGGCTGGCCCTCTGGGACCGACCAAACCAGTCATGTGCACTCTCCCTTTTCTCATGTAGGCTGCTGCATGCAGCCTACATGGAGAAAATGGCCTCCCCATAGATGCCTGGCTGGTCGGCGTCCCCACCAATCACAACGCTGCCATTGCAGCGTTGTGATTGGCTTAGGGGAGGGGAGGGAAAATGCCTGCTTCCTGTTCCTGCCGGAGGCAGGAGAGCAGGAAAACAGGGGACCTGGCCAGGAGCTGAGACGCTGGACCCAGAAAGGTAAATGTATTATTTTTTTTAAATTACCCCCCTCCCCCGCGTGACCCCGCCACCCGTCCCCCCACCCATGAGTCATGCAGGCCGCGACTGGTCCGTAGGAGCACAGGTAGTCAAGTAGGCCATGTATAGAACTGGTAGACTCAGAAATGGAGAAAGGCATATAATAGAATAAAACCTGTACGAAGGGAAGAAGAACCTAGAGCCAGAAAGTGCATTCGTTGATTTGTTTAGCGATCAGAGGAGTTAGAAATGAGACTGTCTGACTGTGTATTTGCTTTGCATTTCTTCGTCATTTTGGACAAATTTGCTTAGAATGCAAAACAGCAACCTTTATCCTACCTCTGTAATAAGGCAACCTTTTGTTAAATATTCTGGTGTGTCTGCCTGGTTATCGCGTGAATGAAATGCTTAATATTCAGTGAGCAAGTTTCAGAAATTAGGCTAGTATTTAAAAAGATAAAATATTCCATTGGACCCAATGATTAGAACAGACACTGCCACATCTGATTTTAGTGTTTTCTATGATTAATTACAATAAGTAAATTTTTTATTTTCCTAGACCCAACAGGATGCCAGAAGAAACGATATTAGAAGAAGTGCTTTTAAAAAGATCACAGCAGAAAATGAAAACATCTCCAAATAATTACAAAAAACGTCTATTTGTGCTGACGAAAGACAGGCTCACCTATTATGACTTTGCGAAGCAGGTGAGAACACAATTTGACTCTATTTATTGAAGATGCTTGTACTATTTATCCTTGCTGAGGTTATGCAAAATGTTTACAAAAGCCTGTACTGAAGGCTATGATGTACAGTTAATAGTGTTTTTTGCATTTGTTAGTGTAGAAGAAAACCAAAAAGGCACAATTTAGTTTTTTTTTAAAGGTATTATAAATTCTATTTGCCACCCTCACTCCACTATGGATCTAAAACCGAACTTAAGGGAAACAATTAATGAAGAAGGCTAATTATCACCTTAAAGAAACCGGGGGCAAATTTAAGAAGAAGTGACACAACGCAGTGCAGCAACAACAGTTGGTACACTGTGTTACATCAAAAGAGGAGAGCAGAACATTGCCATATCTACTAAGATATGACACTATTTCTGTTCCTCGCTAGGCTGGCATATTTTTAATACTTTTGCTAAATATAAAATTCACAATCTTACAACGTAGTTCAAGGATGCATGTGTGATGTATCCCTTAGCAGAGGCCCATGGAGGACGGGGACCCTGATAGAGCCCCCAAAGTCCCATTCCGCCTCCCTTTACATGGCAGTCGGACCGTCATGTAAAGGCAAAGGGGAAAGGGATATTGTAATCCCTACAGCGGTGCCTCTGCAGGCATCACCCCCATTGTAGGGATTACGTGCCGACCGATGCTCTGTTGGAGGCGTTGGTCGGTCCCTCCGCCTGCTGCGCTCTGACTTACCGCACCATTATGCTGTGGTCGAACCGCAGCCTCCGATGTCGGACGGACCGGCCAACATCATAATTGTGCCCATATTTCTTTTAGTTTCCCAATACTATACTGAAAGGTTTGTTATACAAAAATGTAAGCTCATATATGGGCTACACATCCAATGATCGCTGCTTAAATATGTCATCAATATGTGGTAAACACCTTCACTGGAAACCTGCAGACAACAGTGTGCAAAATACTCCAGGTGAATGTTTGTGACTTAAATGCAACAAATATATGGATCATAGTTCTAAAACACCTTATTTAAACAATGGAGCAATTAGAGATTTTGCCTTAAAATAAAGATCAAACTCAGGATCAAAAACGAAAGGAACAACCAAGTATTCAAGAAATGAGGGTATAAAGTCCATTGGAAATAGAAAGCATTGTTGGTCCCCCTCATATCATCAATGAAACAGAAGTGGGTAGTCCTTAGAAACCTCAAGGTACGAATTAGTAAAAACTTGGAACAAATGAGTTAAAACATCAACAAATTTGAACTAATTTGTGGGAAAATGGTGAAAAACATTTGGAGGAAGAATAGACAGGGACGGAGGCATTAGGGCATAAGTAGAGAGAGAGGTACTAGAGTATGGTTAAGAGCAGCTGTACTTGTGTATGTTCTGAGGTCGCTCTTATTAGGATATAGGTACCAACTGATATACTAGGGCACTTCGCCCACTGAATATGGAATCAATCATATCGATGGAACAGAATATCAATGACAGAATATCGAAAATAAAATATTGACAGCTAAGAAGTCTAGATTTTCTGTGCCTAGCCCACCATACATGTACCTCAGTGGTACATATACTTTCAATATATGTAGATGTGGAGTTAGGAATAGTACATCTATCTACACTTCCCTGTATGCACGTTCCTTTTGATACTTTGCCCCTTGATATTCTGTCCTTAATATTAGTATGCCACAATATTGTTGGTTTTGATATTCGGTAGTACAATCGGATTTAGGTTGGGTAGAGGTGCTAACATATGAGTGGAAATTGCATAATACAGTTAGCTCTGTGCTTGGAGGGTGTGTGTTCGGTGAGTCAAAGGTTAGGTGGGAAACATTTGAGGTTTTTATATGGAATTAACATTGAATGCTTTTTACTTAAAACTGATTTCCCCTTGCAATCCTTTTACATCTCAACCTAAAGGCAGCTGTTGTCTTTTGTAGCACACCTTTTCTCTAGAATATAATATTCATAGAATGGGTTTGGGGTCAACCACTTGCTCAAATGTTCTTGTATGTCTCATTTCCCTGCTCTTATTTGATGGATTTGCCCCTTATTCTTGTCTGTCCGGACCCTGTCGTATTTCTTCTGTCCCATGTTTCTGTTTGATTGACCTATACCGGTCCACTGCTGACATGAAGGGATTTATGTATTAGCTTACCTCACTTTATTCAAATTTCCCACTGCTGCCCTTTCTATTTATTTCTTCTTATTTTTTTTTCTTTTGAAGATCTGGTAGCTGCACACTGCTACCGCGCCTCTCAATTTTGGGCATTTGCTTCCAACCTCCTGCTCCCAGTGCCTTCAAATTTTCCACCTCTTGCCCCTTCTTCTTTTTGTTAGTTTTTTAAATATTTTGGTGAGGGCCTGGCATCTGCTCACTTACATTGGCCTACCGAAATTGAGTCCTGTACATTCTGCCCCCACTCCCTCTGCTGCCAGCTCCACGCCTCCAGCTCCTGCACTGTTTGTTAATATTTTTCTTTTTTTTTTTTTGCTTGGACCTGGCAGCTACACACTGCTACTTCCTTAAAAGGTTGCCAACCATTGCACAGCACTATGTGAATACTTTATTTACTTTTTTTTTTTTTTAATTAGCATTCCCAGTTGGATTCTAAATTGTAAAGGAAAAATAATTCACAGATGGTCACAGCATGCACACAAATATGCGGTGGGAATCTTTAAATCATTTTTCTTTCGCTTTCATAAAAATGTACAAGCGGTGACCATCTAGAAAAAAAGCATTGGCAAAGCCAGAAAGTTTCACTGTAAGTACTATTGGCTTTGCCAATGCTTGTTGATTTTTTATCATGTTATCCATTAGATTATTCTTCAAATTTTATATAATTCAAAGTTTTGGCTATAAAAATATTGTCTTTTCAATATAAACCATGTTTCTTCATGTTTTTCAACATTGTGTATTAAGTAAATTTTTTTACCTATATCCTGCATATGTACATGTATGAACGTAGTGGCACTATTGCAGGTGAGCACTATAATGATTCAAGATATTTTACGAGGAGGCAGATTCAATATTGTTAAACCTGGCATATCTTGGCGTGATTACCCCTGACTTTTGCCTCTACCTCCTTTGCTTTTAGATGCTTTGGGTACTTTGCCACTGCTGATCAGTGTCAAAGTACAAGGGTTCCCTGTTTAAAGTGTAATGGTAATTGGTTGGCCATGATTGGTATGTTTGCCTTACTAGTAAAGTCCCTAGTGATGTGCACTGTGTGTGCCAGAGCTAGTAATGCAAAGGTGCGCGGAGAAGGGAACTCAGGCCTGCAGTGTAGGGCCTGCGCGCAGTTTGCTAAGTTAGCATGTTGTCCTGACAAGTGCAACCACTTGTCAGGCCTTACTTTCCCTTTTGCGTACACAGTGGGCACCCCTGTGGTAGGTCCCAGGTAACCCCTGGGCAGGGTGCAGTGTAAGTAAAAGGCAGGACATATACTGAGGTGTGTGTTATGTCCTGACAGTGAAAAACACTCCATTTCGTTTTTCACTGGTGAAAGGCCATCCTGCCCATAGGACAGAATGGGGGAGGCTGGGTATTGTGTTTGTTAGCCTAGTTTCCCATAAGTTTAAAATGGAGAGGTGAAGTTTAGTATGTATGAACTCACAGTGTCATAACACATCTTTCTATGAATGTGGTTTTGTCACTGTGTGTTCAGAAACCACTCTTTTAGAAAGTGGCTGAGTTTTGTGCTTTAAGAATTTCTGTGTGTCTCTGCTGAATGTGGATTGACTGTCTGGATCTGAGAGGGGAGAGGAGCTGGGGGAGGTCTTGACCCAGGGAGGGGTTGAGATGGCACCAGGCTGACCTGCATCTGGAGAGTAGGTGGAGGAGAAGCCCCAGGAGGTGAAGAGGCCTGGGTTGCGGCTATAAAACAATTGACCCATCTCCGACTGAGTGATTGAGGATCCAGACCCCCAGTATCAAAGGGAGAAAGGTGACACTGGGAGGGAGACACCCAGAACTGATTTAGGCAGGGGTCAGGGACCCCTGAGCACAACGAACTTCAAAGACATTTAGGGGTATAACTATGAGAGCTGAGACCCCTGAACGTAGGAATAGAAATGGATTGAGACTGAAAAGGCTTGGACCCATTTCATGGTCAAGAGGAACCTCTGCTAAGGAAGGAACAACTGAAGAGACTGCTGGGAAGGACCGACCCTTGCTTCGTGATCTGGGGCTGGTCTGCAGTTTGCTGTTTTAACCAAGGAAGAGGCTGTTGGGACTGTGCTTTGTGCGCTGGGTCCCCCTGCTTGAAGAAGACTGTGCTTTGTGCTGTGTCTTGTTACCCCAAGGGCCCGAGGTGAGCTGGCTCCCTGTTTGGAAACACAGGAACATAAAAGTTTCCAGAGAAGTTTCAAGTGACGCGGTGGGCACGTGTTGTGGCAGCTTGAGACCCTCGGAAGGTGTGCCCTGTGATCTTGGACACACGGAGGAGAAGTGAGACTTGGATGCGCTGGGTGCGTGTCGTGGTGCACAGGAGGCGTTGGTGAAGAGTGACTGGTCAACGTGTGCATCGAAGGTGAAGTGAGTCTCGGACGCGCTGAGTGCATGTCGTGGTGCACCGCAGGCGTTGGTGAAGAGCGCCTGGTCAGCGTGTGCATCGGAGGTGACGGGAGTCTCGGACACACAGGGAGCGTGTCGTGGTGCACAGGAGGCGTTGGTGAGGAGCGCCTGGTCAACGTGTGCATCGGAAGTGGAGTGAGTCTCGGACGCGCAGGGTGCGTGTCGGGGTGCACCGGAGGCGCTGGTGAAGAGTGCCTTGTCATCGAGTGCACCAGAGGAGAAGTGAAGCTCGGACATGGTCAGCGTGTCGGGGTGCGGCCGAAGGCGTTGGTGAAGAGCGCCTGGATATCGAGGCACCGGAGTTGGAGTAAGTCTCATTGAAGCAGTGTGCGTGCTTTGGTGCAACCTGGGACTGTGGAGGTGATCGGCTGATCATCGTGTGCACCGGAAGAAAGTGAGTCTCTGCAGCGCGGTGTGCGTGTCTTGGTGCCAACTGAGACCGCAGGAAGGAGTGCCTGGTGAACGTGCACTCAGAGTCGACGTGAAGTCCCATCAGCGTTGTGTGTGTGGCTTCGTGCCAGAGGAGTCCCGGAGGGTGCTGTGGTGAACGTG
Source organism: Calotriton arnoldi (assembly GCA_963921515.1). Classification (NCBI taxonomy): domain Eukaryota; kingdom Metazoa; phylum Chordata; class Amphibia; order Caudata; family Salamandridae; genus Calotriton; species Calotriton arnoldi. The sequence goes on along the minus strand of CAWUFW010023669.1, from coordinate 49,171 downwards.
CACCCGGAGTAACGTAATCTCAGAGGCATGGGGCACAGGTGTCCTGCGGCCGCCTGAGACCTTCCTAACAGTCGCGGCCTGGACCGGCAGCCCCGGAGGAGCTGAGCTGCCAGGCCGAGCCGCTGAGGCCCATTGAGAAAGTTCTGCACGGAAGGCCCAGTTCGCTGAAGGAGGAGAGGAGAGTGGGGTCGCGCCCCCAGGTAACGTGGATCACTGCCTGGGCGGGGTGCGGGCTCCGAGGGACACTCTCTCGGCCTCTCAGTCCTTCTGGCGACGTGAGCCTTTGCTTCGGCTCAGATTGGGGCCCGTACTGACCAAAGGAGTGGCGGTACTGGGTCCAGAGTGAGAAGCTGTACTTTATGTCATCGTTGATACGTGTGGGGGGCAACTGTTATCGAAGAGGCTGACTGTCGTAATACACATTGCCAATATTGCTGCTAACAAACTGCTGGACTGTCTTATGACGCCTGACATTATTTCTGCATAACGAAGTACACGATTGTAGCGCTACGCATTGCATTATTTCTCCATTGCAAAGTACAGGATTGTAGCGGCCCGCATTGCATTATTTCTTCATTGCAAAGTACATGATTGTAGCTACGCTTTGCATTATTCCTTAATTGCAAAGTACATGATTGTAGCGGTGCGCATTGCATTATTTCTTCATTGCAAAGTACGTGATTGGGGTGTGACACATTGCATTATTCCTTCATTGCGTAGTACATGATTGTAGCCGTACGCATTGCATTATTTCTCCCATTGCAAGGTACCGGGGTGTATCATTACGCATTGTATTATTTCTCCTTTGCCCAGCACAGGATTGTATCGTTACTCAGCGCACTATTGTTTGTCCATTGCAACGTGTGTGATTCTAGCATTGCGACCAGCATAGCATTTTGAAATCGGTGGTTGAGATTTGAACCTACCAGCCAGCCTGAACTAATATTACCCTTTATCATATGTTGGCTATTGTATCGTGTGGTCTGATCGTATATCATTTTATATAAAGTTTATACTCGTTTTATCAAATTTGTGTGGAGTCCATTTGTGGTGTCACCAGGGGGTTGCTGTGAGTGTGGTTGCACATACTGTACACTCGTGCCTTGGAGATAGGCCTGGCTGCTCGTGCCAAGCTACTAAGGGGGTGAGCAGGGCTATCTCAAACGGTGTCCTTACTTGGCCTAACGTTGAGTGAGGAGTCCCGGGTCTCGCATTTGGTGACAGTGGTGCGGGACTGGGACTCTGGCTTCCACCAAATATGTCCTTAATAGCGTGGCATAAATGATATTTGAGATATGAGTCATCAAAGTCTTTCTAAATTGTAAGATGGTAAGAGCTGTTCTGATTTTAATAGGAATGTTGTTAAAGATCCTGGGTGTATAGTTGAAGAATGGCTTCCTTCTGGTATTTCTCATGTTGCATTTCATTATCTCCCAGTCTACTGGTTTGATGCTGTAATTTTGGGGTGGTAATTTTCTGAGCCAGGTATTTAGAGTTGACATAATGAGCGGCAATTCTATTAAATGTGCTCCTGAATACTGCAGATTTTAACCTGCAATGCAAAAAGTAAATATAGGAGACTAGAAACATGTTTTAACTGTTAATTTATTTAAGGAATTTGTAAAGCCCACCAAACAAAGTAAAGAAGACAACAGATGAATTCGTCAATTCTGCAGATCGTGTCAAGCTGTCCCCTCAATGCAAGAGCCACCTTTAATTAGGGGTTGTGCGAATTCCGTTAATGTCCTGCTTAGTTTGAGATGTTTTCAATCCTAATCTCCCTTGATCTTTTTCTTGTAGGTTAATTCAGCATACATTTTGTTTCGTTTTCTTTTTGTTTTGTTTTACTAATCTGCTCTTGATTACATTCACTTCTGACATATTTTGGTGCACAGTGTGCTTGTACGAAGAGCAGCCGCGGCCGCTGCAGGTAGGAGCGGTGGGGCGGTGGAGCCAGGTGAGGGGGGATTTCGAGAGACGACCACGAGGGACAATTAAATAAATAATTAATTTTCCCTAGTGGTCGTCTCTCGAAATCACACCTCACCTGGCCCCACCGCCCCACCGTTCTTACCTGCAGCGGCTGACGAAGAGCTGGCTACATATCCCAGCTTCAGAACAGTAGTTCAATTGTATTCCAATAGCACTGCAAGCCTCGAAAAGCTTGCATGGACACAAAGTCTGTCTTTTGTCTTAGGGTGTTCTCTACCAGCAACAGCCATCTTGAACTGGGCATTATATGAAAAAGAGGAGTATATGCACAAAAAAATAGTGTGATGCAGAGCCATTTGCTAAGATTCGGTGCTCCTGCTTTCTTCCCCAGTGCTGGTACACAATCAAGCTGCCCAGCGCCACACACACACCTTTACGCCATACTGTAAAGGTGTGTCCCTGATATATTGCATAGGTTTTATACTGAAAGAGTACCTTTCCAGTACAAAATACAATGCCTAGACAAACGTTTAACGTTTTTACACATTGGATGTGTTCTGTGCAGTGCAGCACACTTGAAATGTTTGAAAAGTTATGAGAAACTGAATGATTTCTCCTACTTAGTTCCTACCACACAGAGGCAATATTGTTGGCTCAATGCCCTGCCTCACAATTTTAGTAGATAGGGCTTTGCATCAAAAAACATGAGTGGTAGTGTAGCAACGTCCATGTGCGTGGAATGCTGTGATGCAAACTAGTGCATGGCAGGGCAACACCCTATTTGTGATACATTAAGGGGTACTTTCAGCGTAAAAAAGATTTACACTGGAAAATAAACACATCAACACTTTGCATAGCTTTGCATCACTTGGCTTGACTTTGCAACAACACATATTGTTGATACATCTACCCAGCATTTATTGTCCATAATTAATGGTGATTTCCACCTATCTCCCTTAACCTTTTTCTTGTAGTTTACTTTTAGCATCTTTATTTTCTGATGTAATTACATCCACAACTAACCCATTGGTAATGAGTAATGCACTTCCACAGGAGATTTATTCCTATTTCCAGCTCCCCCATGCCACATCCTGCTAGCGTCAATCAATCAATCAATCAGGTGTTTGTTAAGCGTGACTACTCACCCGTAAGGGTCTCAAGGCGCTGGGGGTGGGAGGGGGGTGCAGGTTCCAGTCCATCAAGGAGGGGGTCCGTCGAAGAGCCAGGTCTTGAGCGTCATTCACCAGTGCCCCGAGTCTCAGACCTGCACAAGTGCAATGCAAACTAACTCTGGCCTTTATTATAGCCTGCTCCCTCATAGAAAGAACAGGAGCCATCATGAACAGGGTATTGTGTGAAACCAGGTTTTCTTCTGCTTAATTAGGGATGCTTTCCACCTCAGTCTCCATTGTCCTCTTCTATTTTAGTTCAATTTTTCTTTTTTGTGTTCATTTGGTTTTAATCTATCTGCATGTAATTCTGACACAATTGTTGTGAGTGGTAAACTCATAAGGAAGAGCAGGACTACATTTAATTGGAGCCTGCTGCTCTCTTGATCCTACAGTAGATCTCAACTCTGCAAGCCTGTTTGGGCCTGTTTGGGCATTAAGCACAGTGTAAGGTGTCACACTGATGGTGGTGGTATCAGTAAAACTCAATGCTCCTCCCCACTCTTTGTTTGCTCACTCCATTCTGAGGATTCCTAAACAGTTGTTCCAAAGTGTGAGTGGTTCAGATCCCTTATCTTTATATTTACATCAATTTAAATGTGCTGAGGCATTGGAGAGATGAGTTTGCTCATTCTGAACAGACATGCTACTATTGTCTGGCGTATACAGTATTCAAATTTGTTTCTAACGGCATTGCCATTAAAGATCTAGCCTCTTTATCAACAACTGCTACATTTTGTTAAGTAGTGTCTGAGTTCATTTGGGCTCTTATTAATGTGTGTTCCTTACATTCTTCCACAGTTCTTATATCAAATATCATTAAGCGCCTGATTATGAGTTTGAAGGTCTTCCTGTAGGACCGCCACCGCGGCAGCCCCTAGAAGACCGCCAAGCCTGTGATGAACCCACTTGCCAGATTCCGAGTTTAATCCAGGGCGGGTGGGTGGTGTGGCTGCAGTGTCAAGGCGGCGGGTATGTTAGGCTCATAGGAGAGCCTAAACAACATACCGCCACTGTGACAGTGCCTGCAGTACGTTCATGCACAGTGTGGCATGTACCATGTCGTACATGCCACCCAGTGAATGCACGAGCATTCACTTTTGGAGGGGCACATCATGTGCACCCCGCACGAACTCTCATGGGCAGATTTGCCCAGGGGACCTGTACAGGGGCCCTTTCCATGCCTTTGCACCAAGCATTTCATGGCAGGGTCCCTGCCATGAAATGCTTGGTGGAAAGGCAGGTCAGAATCTGTTCGGCGTTGCCAGCATTGGCACCGCCGTGATTACTGCCTGCTTTCCACACCGCCACCACCGTGGGATCCTGGCGGTGGTGGTGGTCTTATGGCAGTCCCACCCCCACCATCATAATATGGTGGTTGAACTGCCGGGGTGGTGGCAGCAAGACTGCCACCATGAGTACGGCGGTCCCAGGACTGCCGTACTCATAATAAAGCCAAATGTATTTAAACTTCGACTACCATTTTATTTTCAATATTTGACTGACAGTCAAATGAGCATCTCTAATTCTCATTCCACATAAGGACTTTCAAAAGGACCATTTAACAATGTTAGTGATTAGTGGTAACTCATAGGGTCCTCCCTCAAAATTTCCCTAGATCCCTTTTCATTAACCCAACTGGTCCCGGAGTATGGCAAATTCTTCCGCTGAATATTAAAACCTCTGTTCATGAATAAGTTCTCAGAGCTGATGTCAGGATGCCTACTCGATGCAGCCCATAGTCTTTTGATCTGAGACTTCACCTAAGGGTGGAAATGCTTTTGTCATCCCAGCTCTGTTACACATCTATAAAACCACTGTGTGATATGTGGCAGTTCTAGCTATTGGACCTACACATGTCATGAGTCACTGTGTAGACCTACTTTTCTTTAAGGATAGCCATGTTAATATGTCTCGGTCTTCCTCAGTCCCCTGTTCCTGGCAACTAGTTGGGTCTCTCATAAGACATTTGTCTACATGAGTTTTAGACCTGCTCTTAAGGAGGCTTTAGGCAGAATTTATTTGATTACATTTGCACTGATATGATTGATGAGTTGATGTTGTTCTAAGACGAACTCAACAATACATTTGCTCATAGTGAATGCTTTCCTAATAGGTGGAGAAGTGCACCATGGTTCCATCACACATTGACAATTGAAAGAAAATGCTGCCACCAGATAGCAACCGTTTAGTGGACATCAAAACATGTGGTCACTTTAGCATATAGTAAAGCAGTTTATACCAACAATAAAAAGTGAATTTTTCCCTCGTTATGAGTTGGCCACTATTAAATTTGATAAGTAGCACACCTGATAAAAACCAACAGTGAGGTTTTTGGTATTTATTGGGTATTATAATTATCACAAGATTTTAGGGAATAACATGAATAATTTGATTCTCAGTGCATCAAAATCTGTGTGTATCAATGTTTACTGGGCATTCCCTCATTCCCAACAAGCCAATATTTATCACAAAACTCAAAATCCCAACGTGCAGCAACTTGAGTTATTGCACATATCGGAATTTATTGGTCCACTCATAATGAAGTCCATTGAATTAAAATCCCATTGAACAAAGGTGCTGCCAACAAACCACATCAAATGTATCAGATAGTTCAAAACTTTATTTTCCCTCCCACGCTGCAGGTAACTACAGAGGGTTCTTAGGATCAAACTGAAGCATTCAACCTAATTTTAGGAGCAACACTCTAGATATCCAGAATTCAATATTTCCATGGATGAACCTTCAGCCTTATGGATAAAAACCAAACCTCGAATTCTTAGGTTTCAAGAAGAGTGTGAATGTTTTTGTGGGTTTCCTGCAATCTCTAAACTCTATGAAAGTCCACTTGTGGGAAGGAAGATTCCTGCAGGAACCTTACCACCTAGAACCTATGATTACTTCCTCATGCCAATTGTAATAAGGGTACTAAAAAGCTCCTTCTCAACCAGTGTTGTCCTGCACCTGTATTAAGGGCAATAATAACCTCACTTTTGAGAAGGCTTTTCTAAAATACTGTTTCTAATCACATTTCCAAAGATTCGGAGGACCACCTTCAGTTAAGTTTTCACCAAAAGCAGAACACTAAGACCATTTTGCTGGACAGTTGGTGTGAGCTGATGCTAACTGATGACCAGTGTGAGCATTTTCTGATTGCTATGTTGGATCTGGTATTTAACAACTAAAGGAGACACTCGTAGTCCCAGTAGAGACCTGGGTAAACGTAGTAACATGTAACAATGTCTCAACGGGAATCAATGAGGGAAACAAATTCAGGAATTACAATGCAAACATTAAAAAATGACAAACAGTCACAGATGCATGATTGAAAGCAGTTATATTGCCAGCAAAGACATACAAGTTGGACTTCACAAATCAAAATGCAGCATCAACCATGCTTTAAAGTTGTGTACTAAATGAAAAGGTGAATAATTTGTGCTCATGAAAAAACATTAAAACAGCGCAAGTGAATCAAGTGCAAAAAATAGAAAATGCTACAGCGATTGGGCAACAAATCACAATGATATTATGCATGAATAAAATAAATTTTTTGAAGAATTTATGAAATCATGTCATAATTAAAAAGTCCAAATTTAGCTTGTGCAAGTTGACAACATTTCGACCTACATGACAGGAGGTCATCATCAGGACATAAACCACACAACATAGGGTGATAGCAGCCTGAAGGGTTTTATAGGTATATTGGAGGGTTTTGTCAGAGGTAAAGAAACCACTTGCCAGGGCAACAATCACTGGCCAACACCCACAGGGGATGATCATTCTCAAGGGAACAGTTCCAAAGTGTTCAAAGCCACAGTGTGGGCTGGAAGTGGGGCTCCTTCCTGGTGTGGGGGGGGGAGCGGGAGTTTCCAGAGTTCTAGCTAATTTCAGGGGTCCTTAATAAGGTTCCATGGGTCCAGGCGATACATCAGGATGGAAATAACAGTGGATAGACTGAAATGCAGGACCGCAAGTAGAACCTCGGGCAAAGTTCTGAGATTAGGAGTGAAAGAAATCAACCCGAGATTACAATTTAGGCAGTGTATTAGCCGGCGTACCTTGACCGAATCAGGTGCCGGATTCGGTCAGGATACACCGGCTTAACACTGCCTCGGACCCCTGAAACTAGATTGATCTCCTGGAAACTCCCACACCCCAGGGGACGAGCCCCACTTCCAGTCCACACTGTGGTTTTGAACACTTTGGAACTGAAGGTCAAAACGCCGTCCAACCAATAATCATCAGGAAAGGGTTTCTCACTGGTCTATGATCCGAAAAAAACAATTGGGAAATACATGATTTGCTCTGTGCTTTATAATGGTGAAAAATGTATTAATTCTGAAGTTTATATTTTAGAAAAAAGGAAAGAGGAAAGGATCTATTGATATCAAGGATATTCAATGTGTGGCAACAGTAAATCTTGTGGAACAGACACCCATAGAGAGGCAATATCCCTTCCAGGTATAGCACAAGATACTAAAAACACATTTTATTTTCTAGCTATTCTATGTATTAGTGAGAAAATATTGGAGCTGACCTAAAACACTTTTCTTTTCAGATCATACATGGGGATTGCTTTCTTTATATCTTCTCTGAGAATGAAGAGAGCCGAAGCAAATGGCTGATCACACTGCAACAAAGTAAGTTTAAATTATAGAAATCAAAAAATTATGAGTAACTTTGGATCACCAGTGGTTATGATAGCCAGCACTATGTTTTGAAATTAGAACAATCACTATGTAAATGCTAAATGCTGATTTTGTGTTTTTAAGTAATTGTATTGTACATGATGGGGGCTGTGATATCTGCCCACAGACCTGTATACAATGTTCTTCTTTCAGTATACGTGTGCCAACAGTTCTCAGCTGTAATAATAAGAAATTCATATTGCAACTCTACTGTAATATAAAAAATTATAGATGGGCAGTTGTCAATAATTGCATTGATATTCACTAATGGATTGCAAGGAACATCACATGTAATACAGAAGTGAAACATTCCATATTATATACAACTTTTTGTGATATGTTTCTCCACAAATCATCTTCCCCTGCTCATTTCAGCAGAGCAGGGTGTACACCGGTCATGGGGAAGCCAGCACAACATGACTTCACTTACCTCACCCCTTCTCCATACTGATGTAAATTAAAAATTAAACTTATCCAATGTTCTGTCACCCGACCTCACCACCTTTTGATAGTTTCTTCACTCCTTACCTAAATATAGTTTTTAAAAAGCTGGCACAATGCCATCTCTTTCAGGATTTTTTGCAGTACCTCCATTTTCCCACCAAAATACAAAACAGACATGGGATTCTGACAGCCTCCCTCAGGCCATCAACAGTACACTCCTATCCACTGGTAAAGACCCACCAAAGTGCCAAGGGGATGATTACGATGTTGTTCGGATCGCATCCAATGGCCTGTTGGTTGCAATCTGACCTACATCTTTACATGCAGTCCGACCGCCACATTATGATGTATCGGTCGGAGGCAGGGGCAGAGGAACCGACCGCTGCCTATCCAATGGCCTCAAGGAGCCTATCAGGGCAGCTGGCAGAAAGTAATCTCCTAAAATAGGGCAGTGCGTGCTCAGGCACCGCCGTAGAGATTACGATGCACTTTTCAGGCAGCCTTTCAATGGTGGTCCGACCACAATTGAAAGGCTGTCCTAAACTGACTTTGAGGGTCTCTAGCAGGGCCCCGTTCCTCCGCAGTCTGCGCTAAGAGGCCTGGGGGCACCTGTGGTGCTCCCCCAAACATCGATACCCCTCGTGCCAGGCACTCATGGTGCATGGATGTTTGTTAACATCCATTTTCCTAATGTGAGGTTTGCAGTGGCCCTTTTCCGCTCACTGCACAAGCCGCATTAGGAAAATGGATGTTCACAACCCCCTCATGGGCGGTCGCATCCAAATTCATTGGATGGAACCGCTGACAATTAGTCAGTCAGTTTCCATTCCGACACAATGCCAGTCGGACGCTTCTCCGACCGGCTTCGTAATTAGGGCCCTAGTGTCTTGCCATTCACCACACCAACCTTTTGCATTATAGCTCCTCCCCTAATAAAAATAATGGTGTTCAGACAAAATATCTATTGAAACGTATCGAGATGCCGAAATGTGGAGTTTTTAATATCATGATCCACTAATATTGTGATACAGTTATATGGATGACAAGAATATCGAGTTTCTAAGGTAAGTAATATTGATGTAAAAATATTTATGTTGTTTACAAAAATATCTATGTTGTTAACCCCTTCGCTGCTAGGCCTTTTCCCCTCCTGTGCTAAGCCTTTTTTTGGCTATTTGGTGTAGTGCGCGCTTAGGCCCCTGTACCTTTTTGACCACATAAGGTATCCATGCCAAATTTGCGTCCTTTTTTCTAACATCATGGGGATTGTAAAGGTACCCAGGGTTTGTGGATTCCCCTGGAGGGGACCCAGAAATTAGTCAAAATACAGCTAAATTTCTTTTTTTTGTTGAAAAATGCGAAAAAGGGCTACAGATGAAAGCGTCTTGATTTTTCCCTGCAAATGGCATCAAAAAGGGGTTGTGGTGCTGAAATCACCATCTTCCCAGCTTTCAGGGACAAGCAGACTTTTGTCAGAAAACTAACTTTTTTACACAGTTTTGGCATTTTTCTGGGACATAGCCTATTTTTGCTATTTTTTGTGCTTTCAACCTCCTTCCAGTTAATGGTAGAAATGGGTATGAAACCAATAATGGATCCTGAAAAGCCATACATTTCTGAAAAGTAGACAAAATTCTGAATTCAGCAAGGGGTCATTTGTGTAGATCCTTAAAGTTTTCCTTATAGAAACTAACAGTTAAATAAAGGAAAAATTGAAAATTAGTTGAAAAAAACAGCCATTTGTGTCAACGTTTTCACCTGTAACTTCTTCTAATTATGACAGCTATTTGAAGGCAATATACCGTTATATCCGCTGGACCTTTCTGGTTGTGGGGATATATAGGACTTGTAGGTTCACCAAGAACCCGACGAACCCAGAGCCAATAATTGAGCAGCATCTTGCAATGGTTTTTTATTATGTACCGGGTATATAGCAATTATTTTGGGAAAATGTATACATGGAAAAATTGTTATGAAAGACACCTATGTATTTCTGAAATGGGAACAAAATGTAGATTTTAGAAACAGTAGATATTTGCACATTTCCGAAATTGGGAGTACCCATACTAGCATGAGAATTATAGGTCATTTTTCAAAATGACTTATTTTTTACACATTGTCTTTCATTTGGAAGGCAGAAATGCATCGAAAGTCAATAGGTAATAACAGTTGCTCTACAATTTGTGTTACCCTAAGTCTCCTGATAAAAATGGTACCTCACTTGTGTGGATAGCCCTTGTGCCCACAACAGGAAATGGCTCAAAATGCAACTTGGACGTACCACATTTTCACAATGAAAAATTACCCTTTTTTTGCAAAGTGCCTAGGTGTAGTTTTTGAACCCTAGCTCTGCCGACACCTAGGAAAACCTAGCAAACCTATACATTTTTGAAAACTAGACACCCAGGGGAATCCAGGATGGGGTGACTTGACTGCCTCACACCAGGTTCTGTTACCCAGAATCCCTTGCAAACATAAAAAATTGTCAAAAAAACCACATTTTCCCCACATTTCTGTAGTGGAAAGTTCTGGAATCTGCGTGGATCCACAAATTTCCACCCACCCCGCGTTCCCCAAAGTCTTACGAGAAAAATGGTACCTCACTTGTGTGGGTCGGCCTAGTGCCTGCGACAGGAAACGGCGCAAAACGCAACGTGGTCACACCTCAATTTCGCAGTGAAAAATGACCCTTTTTGGCAAAGTGCCTAGCTGTAGTTTTTGAACCCTAGCTCTGCCGGCACCTAGGGAAACCTAGCAAACCTATACATTTTTGAAAACTAGACACCCAGGGGAATCCAGGATGGGGTGACTTGACTGCCTCCCACCAGGTTCTGTTACCCAGAATCCCTTGCAAACATAAAAATTGTCAAAAAAAATCACATTTTCCCCACATTTCTGTGGTGGAAAGTTCTGGAATCTGCGTGGATCCACAAATTTCCACCCACCCCGCGTTCCCCAAAGTCTTACGAGAAAAATGGTACCTCACTTGTGTGGGTCGGCCTAGTGCCTGCGACAGGAAACGGCGCAAAACGCAACGTGGTCACACCTCAATTTCGCAGTGAAAAATGACCCTTTTTGGCAAAGTGCCTAGCTGTAGTTTTTGAACCCTAGCTCTGCCGGCACCTAGGGAAACCTAGCAAACCTATACATTTTTGAAAACTAGACACCCAGGGAATCCAGGATGGGGTGACTTGACTGCCTCCCACCAGGTTCTGTTACCCAGAATCCCTTGCAAACATAAAAAATTGTCAAAAAACCACATTTTCCCCACATTTCTGTGGTGGAAAGTTCTGGAATCTGTGTGGATCCACAAATTTCCACCCACCCCGCGTTCCCCAAAGTCTTACGAGAAAAATGGTACCTCACTTGTGTGGGTCGGCCTAGTGCCTACGACAGGAAACTGCGCAAAACGCAACGTGGTCACACCTCAATTTCGCAGTGAAAAATGACCCTTTTTGGCAAAGTGCCTAGCTGTAGTTTTTGAACCCTAGCTCTGCCGGCACCTAGGGAAACCTAGCAGACCTATACATTTTTGAAAACTAGACACCCAGGGGAATCCAGGATGGGGTGACTGGACTGCCTCCCACCAGGTTCTGTTACCCAGAATCCCTTGCAAACCTAAAAAATTATCAAAAAAACCACATTTTCCCCACATTTCTGTGGTGGAAAGTTCTGGAATCTGTGTGGATCCACAAATTTCCACCCACCCCGCGTTCCCCAAAGTCTTCTGAGAAAAATGGTACCTCACTTGTGTGGGTCGGCCTAGTGTCCGCGACAGGAAATGGCGCAAAACGCAACGTGGTCACACCTCAATTTCGCAGTGAAAAATGACCCTTTCTTTGCAAAGTGCCTAGCTGTAGTTTTTGAACCCTACCTCTGCCGGCACCTAGGGAAACCTAGCAAACCTATACATTTTTGAAAACTAGACAACCATGGGAATCCAGGATGGGGTGACTTGACTACCTCCCACCAGGTTCTGTTACCCAGAATCCCTTGCAAACATAAAAAATTGTCCAAAAAACACATTTTCCCCACATTTCTGTGGTGGAAAGTTCTGGAATCTGCGTGGATCCACAAATTTCCACCCACCCCGCGTTCCCCAAAGTCTTACAAGAAAAATGGTACCTCACTTGTGTGGGTCGGCCAAGTGCCTGCGACAGGAAACGGCGCAAAACGCAACGTGGTCACACCTCAATTTCGCAGTGAAAAATGACCCTTTTTGGCAAAGTGCCTAGCTGTAGTTTTTAACCCTACCTCTGCCGGCACCTAGGGAAACCTAGCAAACCTATACATTTTTGAAAACTAGACACCCAGGGGAATCCAGGATGGGGTGACTGGACTGCCTCCCACCAGGTTCTGTTACCCAGAATCCCTTGCAAACATAAAAATTGTCAAACAAACAACAATTTCCCCATATTTCTGTGGTGGAAAGTTCTGGAATCTGCGTGGATCCACAAATTTCCCCCCACCCCGCGTTCCCCAAAGTCTTACGAGAAAAATGGTACCTCACTTGTGTGGGTCAGCCTAGTGCCTGCTACAGGAAACGGCGCAAAACACAACGTGGTCACACCTCAATTTCGCAGTGAAAAATGACCCTTTTTGGCAAAGTGCCTAGCTGTAGTTTTTGAACCCTAGCTCTGCCGGCACCTAGGGAAACCTAGCAAACCTATACATTTTTGAAATCTAGACACCCAGGGGAATCCAGGATGGGGTGACTGGACTGCCTCCCACCACGTTCTGTTACCCAGAATCCCTTGCAAACATAAAACATTGTCAAAAAAACCACATTTTCCCCACATTTCTGTGGTGGAAAGTTCTGGAATCTGCGTGGATCCACAAATTTCCACCCACCCCGCGTTCCCCAAAGTCTTACGAGAAAAATGGTACCTCACTTGTGTGGGTCGGCCTAGTGCCTGCGACAGGAAACGGCGCAAAACGCAATGTGGTCACACCTCAATTTCGCAGTGAAAAATGACCCTTTTTTGCAAAGTGCCTAGCTGTAGTTTTTGAACCCTACCTCTGCCGGCACCTAGGGAAACCTAGCAAACCTATACATTTTTGAAAACTAGACACCCAGGGGAATCTAGGATGGGGTGACTTGACTGCCTCCCACCAGGTTCTGTTACCCAGAATCCCTTGCAAACCTAACAAATTGTCAAAAAACCCACATTTTCCCCACATTTCTGTGGTGAAAAGTTCTGGAATCTGCGTGGATCCACAAATTTCCACCCACCCCGCGTTCCCCAAAGTCTTACGAGAAAAATGGTACCTCACTTGTGTGGGTTGGCCTAGTGCCTGCGACAGGAAACGGCGCAAAACGCAACGTGGTCACACCTCAATTTCGCAGTGAAAAATGACCCTTTTTTGGCAAAGTGCCTAGCTGTAGTTTTTTAACCCTACCTCTGCCGGCACCTAGGGAAACCTAGCAAACCTATACATTTTTGAAAACTAGACACCCAGGGGAATCCAGGATGGGGTGACTTGACTGCCTCCCACCAGGTTCTGTTACCCAGAATCCCTTGCAAACATAAAAAATTGTCAAAAAAACCACATTTTCCCCACATTTCTGTGGTGGAAAGTTCTGGAATCTGCGTGGATCCACAAATTTCCACCCACCCCGCGTTCCCCAAAGTCTTACGAGAAAAATGGTACCTCACTTGTGTGGGTCGGCATAGTGCCTGCGACAGGAAACGGTGCAAAACGCAACGTGGTCACACCTCAATTTCGCAGTGAAAAATGACCCTTTTTTGGCAAAGTGCCTAGCTGTAGTTTTTGAACCCTAGCTCTGCCGGCACCTAGGGAAACCTAGCAAACCTATACATTTTTGAAAACTAGACACCCAGGGGAATCCAGGATGGGGTGACTTGACTGCCTCCCACCAGGTTCTGTTACCCAGAATCCCTTGCAAACATAAAAAATTGTCAAAAAAATCACATTTTCCCCACATTTCTGTGGTGGAAAGGTCTGGAATCTGCGTGGATCCACAAATTTCCACCCACCCCGCGTTCCCCAAAGTCTTACGAGAAAAATGGTACCTCACTTGTGTGGGTCGGCCTAGTGCCTGTGACAGGAAACGGCGCAAAACGCAACGTGGTCACACCTCAATTTCGCAGTGAAAAATGACCCTTTTTTGGCAAAGTGCCTAGCTGTAGTTTTTGAACCCTAGCTCTGCCGGCACCTAGGGAAACCTAGCAAACCTATACATTTTTGAAAACTAGACACCCAGGGGAATCCAGGATGGGGTGACTTGACTGCCTCCCACCAGGTTCTGTTACCCAGAATCCCTTGCAAACATAAAAAATTGTCAAAAAAACCACATTTTCCCCACATTTCTGTGGTGGAAAGTTCTGGAATCTGTGTGGATCCACAAATTTCCACCCACCCCGCGTTCCCCAAAGTCTTACGAGAAAAATGGTACCTCACTTGTGTGGGTCGGCCTAGTGCCTACGACAGGAAACTGCGCAAAACGCAACGTGGTCACACCTCAATTTCGCAGTGAAAAATGACCCTTTTTGGCAAAGTGCCTAGCTGTAGTTTTTGAACCCTAGCTCTGCCGGCACCTAGGGAAACCTAGCAGACCTATACATTTTTGAAAACTAGACACCCAGGGGAATCCAGGATGGGGTGACTGGACTGCCTCCCACCAGGTTCTGTTACCCAGAATCCCTTGCAAACCTAAAAATTATCAAAAAAACCACATTTTCCCCACATTTCTGTGGTGGAAAGTTCTGGAATCTGTGTGGATCCACAAATTTCCACCCACCCCGCGTTCCCCAAAGTCTTCTGAGAAAAATGGTACCTCACTTGTGTGGGTCGGCCTAGTGTCCGCGACAGGAAATGGCGCAAAACGCAACGTGGTCACACCTCAATTTCGCAGTGAAAAATGACCCTTTCTTTGCAAAGTGCCTAGCTGTAGTTTTTGAACCCTACCTCTGCCGGCACCTAGGGAAACCTAGCAAACCTATACATTTTTGAAAACTAGACAACCATGGGAATCCAGGATGGGGTGACTTGACTACCTCCCACCAGGTTCTGTTACCCAGAATCCCTTGCAAACATAAAAAATTGTCCAAAAAAACACATTTTCCCCACATTTCTGTGGTGGAAAGTTCTGGAATCTGCGTGGATCCACAAATTTCCACCCACCCCGCGTTCCCCAAAGTCTTACAAGAAAAATGGTACCTCACTTGTGTGGGTCGGCCAAGTGCCTGCGACAGGAAACGGCGCAAAACGCAACGTGGTCACACCTCAATTTCGCAGTGAAAAATGACCCTTTTTTGGCAAAGTGCCTAGCTGTAGTTTTTTAACCCTACCTCTGCCGGCACCTAGGGAAACCTAGCAAACCTATACATTTTTGAAAACTAGACACCCAGGGGAATCCAGGATGGGGTGACTGGACTGCCTCCCACCAGGTTCTGTTACCCAGAATCCCTTGCAAACATAAAAAATTGTCAAACAAACAACAATTTCCCCATATTTCTGTGGTGGAAAGTTCTGGAATCTGCGTGGATCCACAAATTTCCCCCCACCCCGCGTTCCCCAAAGTCTTACGAGAAAAATGGTACCTCACTTGTGTGGGTCAGCCTAGTGCCTGCTACAGGAAACGGCGCAAAACACAACGTGGTCACACCTCAATTTCGCAGTGAAAAATGACCCTTTTTTGGCAAAGTGCCTAGCTGTAGTTTTTGAACCCTAGCTCTGCCGGCACCTAGGGAAACCTAGCAAACCTATACATTTTTGAAATCTAGACACCCAGGGGAATCCAGGATGGGGTGACTGGACTGCCTCCCACCACGTTCTGTTACCCAGAATCCCTTGCAAACATAAAACATTGTCAAAAAAACCACATTTTCCCCACATTTCTGTGGTGGAAAGTTCTGGAATCTGCGTGGATCCACAAATTTCCACCCACCCCGCGTTCCCCAAAGTCTTACGAGAAAAATGGTACCTCACTTGTGTGGGTCGGCCTAGTGCCTGCGACAGGAAACGGCGCAAAACGCAATGTGGTCACACCTCAATTTCGCAGTGAAAAATGACCCTTTTTTTGCAAAGTGCCTAGCTGTAGTTTTTGAACCCTACCTCTGCCGGCACCTAGGGAAACCTAGCAAACCTATACATTTTTGAAAACTAGACACCCAGGGGAATCTAGGATGGGGTGACTTGACTGCCTCCCACCAGGTTCTGTTACCCAGAATCCCTTGCAAACCTAACAAATTGTCAAAAAACCCACATTTTCCCCACATTTCTGTGGTGAAAAGTTCTGGAATCTGCGTGGATCCACAAATTGCCACCCACCCCGCGTTCCCCAAAGTCTTACGAGAAAAATGGTACCTCACTTGTGTGGGTTGGCCTAGTGCCTGCGACAGGAAACGGCGCAAAACGCAACGTGGTCACACCTCAATTTCGCAGTGAAAAATGACCCTTTTTTGGCAAAGTGCCTAGCTGTAGTTTTTTAACCCTACCTCTGCCGGCACCTAGGGAAACCTAGCAAACCTATACATTTTTGAAAACTAGACACCCAGGGTAATCCAGGATGGGGTGACTTGACTGCCTCCCACCAGGTTCTGTTACCCAGAATCCCTTGCAAACATAAAAAATTGTCAAAAAAACCACATTTTCCCCACATTTCTGTGGTGGAAAGTTCTGGAATCTGCGTGGATCCACAAATTTCCACCCACCCCGCGTTCCCCAAAGTCTTACGAGAAAAATGGTACCTCACTTGTGTGGGTCGGCATAGTGCCTGCGACAGGAAACGGTGCAAAACGCAACGTGGTCACACCTCAATTTCGCAGTGAAAAATGACCCTTTTTGGCAAAGTGCCTAGCTGTAGTTTTTAACCCTACCTCTGCCGGCACCTAGGGAAACCTAGCAAACCTATACATTTTTGAAAACTAGACACCCAGGGGAATCCAGGATGGGGTGACTGGACTGCCTCCCACCAGGTTCTGTTACCCAGAATCCCTTGCAAACCTAACAAATTGTCAAAAAAACCACATTTTCCCCACATTTCTGTGGTGGAAAGTTCTGGAATCTGCGTGGATCCACAAATTTCCACCCACCCCGCGTTCCCCAAAGTCTTACGAGAAAAATGGTACCTCACTTGTGTGGGTTGGCCTAGTGCCTGCGACAGGAAACGGCGCAAAACGCAACATGGTCACACCTCAATTTCGCAGTGAAAAATGACCCTTTTTTGGCAAAGTGCCTAGCTTTAGTTTTTTAACCCTACCTCTGCCGGCACCTAGGGAAACCTAGCAAACCTATACATTTTTGAAAACTAGACACCCAGGGGAATCCAGGATGGGGTGACTTGACTGCCTCCCACCAGGTTCTGTTACCCAGAATCCCTTGCAAACATAAAAAATTGTCAAAAAACCACATTTTCCCCACATTTCTGTGGTGGAAAGTTCTGGAATCTGCGTGGATCCACAAATTTCCACCCACCCCGCGTTCCCCAAAGTCTTACGAGAAAAATGGTACCTCACTTGTGTGGGTCGGCCTAGTGCCTGCGACAGGAAACGGCGCAAAACGCAATGTGGTCACACCTCAATTTCGCAGTGAAAAATGACCCTTTTTTTGCAAAGTGCCTAGCTGTAGTTTTTGAACCCTACCTCTGCCGGCACCTAGGGAAACCTAGCAAACCTACACATTTTTGAAAACTAGACACCCAGGGGAATCCAGGATGGGGTGACTTGACTGCCTCCCACCAGGTTCTGTTACCCAGAATCCCTTGCAAACATAAAAAATTGTCAAAAAAACCACATTTTCCCCACATTTCTGTGGTGGAAAGTTCTGGAATCTGCGTGGATCCACAAATTTCCACCCACCCCGCATTCCCCAAAGTCTTACGAGAAAAATGGTACCTCACTTGTGTGGGTTGGCCTAGTGCCTGCGAAAGGAAACGGCGCAAAACGCAACGTGGTCACACCTCAATTTCGCAGTGAAAAATGACCCTTTTTTGGCAAAGTGCCTAGCTGTAGTTTTTGAACCCTAGCTCTGCCGGCACCTAGGGAAACCTAGCAAACCTATACATTTTTGAAAACTAGACAACCAGGGGAATCCAGGATGGGGTGACTGGACTGCCTCCCACCAGGTTCTGTTACCCAGAATCCCTTGCAAACATAAAAATTGTAAAAAAAACACATTTTCCCCACATTTCTGTGGTGGAAAGTTCTGGAATCTGCGTGGATCCACAAATTTCCACCCACCCCGCGTTCCCCAAAGTCTTACGAGAAAAATGGTACCTCACTTGTGTGGGTCGGCCTAGTGCCTGCGACAGGAAACGGCGCAAAACGCAATGTGGTCACACCTCAATTTCGCAGTGAAAAATGACCCTTTTTTTGCAAAGTGCCTAGCTGTAGTTTTTGAACCCTACCTCTGCAAGGCACCTAGGGAAACCTAGCAAACCTATACATTTTTGAAAACTAGACACCCAGGGGAATCCAGGATGGGGTGACTTGACTGCCTCCCACCAGGTTCTGTTACCCAGAATCCCTTGCAAACATAAAAAATTGTCAAAAAAACCACATTTTCCCCAAATTTCTGTGGTGGAAAGTTCTGGAATCTGCGTGGATCCACAAATTTCCACCCACCCCGCGTTCCCCAAAGTCTTACGAGAAAAATGGTACCTCACTTGTGTGGGTTGGCCTAGTGCCTGTGACAGGAAACGGCGCAAAACGCAACGTGGTCACACCTCAATTTCGCAGTGAAAAATGACCCTTTTTTGGCAAAGTGCCTAGCTGTAGTTTTTAACCCTAGCTCTGCCGGCACCTAGGGAAACCTAGCAAACCTATACATTTTTGAAAACTAGACACCCAGGGGAATCCAGGATGGGGTGACTGGACTGCCTCCTACCAGGTTCTGTTACCCAGAATCCCTTGCAAACATAAACAATTGTCAAAAAAAACACATTTTCCCCACATTTCTGTGGTGGAAAGTTCTGGAATCTGCGTGGATCCACAAATTTACACCCACCCCGCGTTCCCCAAAGTCTTACGAGAAAAATGGTACCTCACTTGTGTGGGTCGGCCTAGTGCCTGCGACAGGAAACGGCGCAAAACGCAATGTGGTCACACCTCAATTTCGCAGTGAAAAATGACCCTTTTTTTGCAAAGTGCCTAGCTGTAGTTTTTGAACCCTACCTCTGCCGGCACCTAGGGAAACCTAGCAAACCTATACATTTTTGAAAACTAGACACCCAGGGGAATCCAGGATGGGGTGACTTGACTGCCTCCCACCAGGTTCTGTTACCCAGAATCCCTTGCAAACATAAACAATTGTCAAAAAAACCACATTTTCCCCACATTTCTGTGGTGGAAAGTTCTGGAATCTGCGTGGATCCACAAATTTCCACCCACCCCGCGTTCCCCAAAGTCTTACGAGAAAAATGGTACCTCACTTGTGTGGGTCGGCCTAGTGCCTGCGACAGGAAACGGTGCAAAACACAACGTGGTCACACCTCAATTTCGCAGTGAAAAATGACCCTTTTTTGGCAAAGTGCCTAGCTGTAGTTTTTTAACCCTACCTCTGCCGGCACCTAGGGAAACCTAGCAAACCTATACATTTTTGAAAGCTAGACACCCAGGGGAATCCAGGATGGGGTGACTTGACTGCCTCCCACCAGGTTCTGTTACCCAGAATCCCTTGCAAACATAAAACATTGTCAAAAAAAACACATTTTCCCCACATTTCTGTGGTGGAAAGTTCTGGAATCTGCGTGGATCCACAAATTTCCACCCACCCCGCGTTCCCCAAAGTCTTACGAGAAAAATGGTACCTGCACTTGTGTGGGTAGGCCTACTGCCTGCGACAGGAAACGGTGCAAAACGCAACGTGGTCACACCTCAATTTCGCAGTGAAAAATGACCCTTTTTTGGCAAAGTGCCTAGCTGTAGTTTTTTAACCCTACCTCTGCCGGCACCTAGGGAAACCTAGCAAACCTATACATTTTTGAAAACTAGACACCCAAGGGAATCCAGGATGGGGTGACTTGACTGCCTCCCACCAGGTTCTGTTACCCAGAATCCCTTGCAAACATAAAAAATTGTCAAAAAAACCACATTTTCCCCACATTTCTGAGGTGGAAAGTTCAGGAATCTGCGTGGATCCACAAATTTCCACCCACCCCGCGTTCCGCAAAGTCTTCCGAGAAAAATGGTACCTCACTTGTGTGGGTCGGCCTAGTGCCTGCGACAGGAAACGGCGCAAAATGCAATGTGGTCACACCTCAATTTCGCTGTGAAAAATGACCCTTTTTTTGCAAAGTGCCTAGCTGTAGTTTTTGAACCCTACCTCTGCCGGCACCTAGGGAAACCTAGCAAACCTATACATTTTGGAAAACTAGACACCCAGGGGAATCCAGGATGGGGTGACTTGACTGCCTCCCACCAGGTTCTGTTACCCAGAATCCCTTGCAAACATAAAAAATTGTCAAAAAAACCACATTTTCCCCACATTTCTGTGGTGGAAAGTTCTGGAATCTGCGTGGATCCACAAATTTCCACCCACCCCGCGTTCCCCAAAGTCTTACGAGAAAAATGGTCCCTCACTTGTGTGGGTCGGCCTAGTGCCTGCGACAGGAAACAGCGCAAAACGCAACGTGGTCACACCTCAATTTCGCAGTGAAAAATGACCCTTTTTTGGCAAAGTGCCTAGCTGTAGTTTTTTAACCCTACCTCTGCCGGCACCTAGGGAAACCTAGCAAACCTATACATTTTTGAAAACTAGACACCCAGGGGAATCCAGGATGGGGTAACTTGACTGCCTCCCACCAGGTTCTGTTACCCAGAATCCCTTGCAAACATAAAAATTGTCAAAAAAAACACATTTTCCCCACATTTCTGTGGTGGAAAGTTCTGGAATCTGCGTGGATCCACAAATTTCCACCCACCCCGCGTTCCCCAAAGTCTTACGAGAAAAATGGTACCTCACTTGTGTGGGTCGGCCTAGTGCCTGCGACAGGAAACGGTGCAAAACGCAACGTGGTCACACCTCAATTTCGCAGTGAAAAATGACCCTTTTTTGGCAAAGTGCCTAGCTGTAGTTTTTTAACCCTACCTCTGCCGGCACCTAGAGAAACCTAGCAAACCTATACATTTTTGAAAACTAGACACCCAGGGGAATCCAGGATGGGGTGACTTGACTGCCTCCCACCAGGATCTGTTACCCAGTATCCCTTGCAAACATAAAACATTGTCAAAAAAAAAACCACATTTTCCCCACATTTCTGTGGTGGAAAGTTCTGGAATCTGCGTGGATCCACAAATTTCCACCCACCCCGCGTTCCCCAAAGTATTAAGAGAAAAATGGTACCTCACTTGTGTGGGTCGGCCTAGTGCCTGCGGCAGGAAACGGCGCAAAACGCAACGTGGTCACACCTCAATTTCGCAGTGAAAAATGACCCTTTTTTGGCAAAGTGCCTAGCTGTAGTTTTTTAACCCTACCTCTGCCGGCACCTAGGGAAACCTAGCAAACCTATACATTTTTGGAAACTAGACACCCAGGGGAATCCAGGATGGGGTGACTTGACTGCCTCCCACCAGGTTCTGTTACCCAGAATCCCTTGCAAACATAAAAAATTGTCAAAAAAAACACATTTTCCCCACATTTCTGTGGTGGAAAGTTCTGGAATCTGCGTGGATCCACAAATTTCCACGCACCCCGCGTTCCCCAAAGTCTTACGAGAAAAATGGTACCTCACTTGTGTGGGTCGGCCTAGTGCCTGCGACAGGAAACGGTGCAAAACGCAACGTGGTCACACCTCAATTTCGCAGTGAAAAATGACCCTTTTTTGGCAAAGTGCCTAGCTGTAGTTTTTTAACCCTACCTCTGCCGGCACCTAGGGAAACCTAGCAAACCTATACATTTTTGAAAACTAGACACCCAGGGGAATCCAGGATGGGGTGACTTGACTGCCTCCCACCAGGTTCTGTTACCCAGAATCCCTTGCAAACATAAACAATTGTCAAAAAAAACACATTTTCCCCACATTTCTGTGGTGGAAAGTTCTGGAATCTGGGTGGATCCACAAATTTCCACCCACCCCACGTTCCCCAAAGTATTACGAGAAAAATGGTACCTCACTTGTGTGGGTCGGCCTAGTGCCTGCGACAGGAAACGGCACAAAACGCAACGTGGTCACACCTCAATTTCGCAGTGAAAAATGACCCTTTTTTGGCAAAGTGCCTAGCTGTAGTTTGTGAACCCTAGCTCTGCCGGCACCTAGGGAAACCTACCAAACACACACATTTCTGAAAAGTAGACACCCGGGGGCTTCCAGGAGGTATGGCTTGCGTGGATCCCCCAACGTTTCCTTACCCAGAATCCCTGCAAACCTCAATTTTAGCTGAAAAAATCACTTTTTTCACACATTTTTGTGTGGGAAAGTGTGGCATCACTGGCCTCACACAAATTTCCTACCACCCAGCGTTCCCCCAGGTCTCCCGATAAAAATGGTGCCTCACTTGTGTGGGAGGCCCAAGTACCCGCGACAGGCAAGGGTCCACAACGTATTGAGGCGACCTCAAAATGGCCTTTTACAAAACCACCTGGTTTTGCAAGGGGGTCACCTGGGTTTTGGCCCCGTGCTCGGTGGCCATCTAGGGAAACCTACCAAACCCACACATTTCTGAAAAGTAGACACCCGGGGGCTTCCAGGGAGGTATGGCTTGCGTGGATCCCCCAACGTTTCCTTACCCAGAATCCCCTGCAAACCTCAATTTTAGCTGAAAAAAATCACTTTTTTCACACATTTTAGTGTGGGAAAGTGTGGCATCACTGGCCTCACACAAATTTCCTACCACCCAGCGTTCCCCAGGTCTCCCGATAAAAATGGTGCCTCACTTGTGTGGGAGGCCCAAGTACCCGCGACAGGCAAGGGTCCACAACGTATTGAGGCGACCTCAAAATGGCCTTTCACAAAACCACCTGGTTTTGCAAGGGGTCACCTGGGTTTTTGGCCCCGTGCTCGGCGGCCATCTAGGGAAACCTACCAAACCCACACATTTCTGAAAAGTAGACACCCGGGGACTTCCAGGGAGGTATGGCTTGCGTGGATCCCCCAACGTTTCCTTACCCAGAATCCCTGCAAACCTCAATTTTAGCTGAAAAAATCACTTTTTTCACACATTTTTGTGTGGGAAAGTGTGGCATCACTGGCCTCACACAAATTTCCTACCACCCAGCGTTCCCCAGGTCTCCCGATAAAAATGGTGCCTCACTTGTGTGGGAGGCCCAAGTACCCGCGACAGGCAAGGGCCCACAACGTAGTGAGGCGACCTCAAAATGGCCTTTCACAAAACCACCTGTTTTGCAAGGGGGTCACCTGGGTTTTGGCCCCGTGCTCGGCGGCCATCTAGGGAAACCTACCAAACCCACACATTTCTGAAAAGTAGACACCCGGGGCTTCCAGGGAGGTATGGCTTGCGTGGATCCCCCAACGTTTCCTTACCCAGAATCCCTGCAAACCTCAATTTTAGCTGAAAAAATCACTTTTTCACACATTTTTGTGTGGGAAAGTGTGGCATCACTGGCCTCACACAAATTTCCTACCACCCAGCATTCCCCAGGTCTCCCGATAAAATGGTGCCTCACTTGTGTGGGAGGCCCAAGTACCCGCGACAGGCAAGGGCCCAAAACATTTTTGATAGGCAATGTTGATGTTGCCTCAAAACGTTTTGTGTCCTTGCATGTCGCGGGTACTTGGGCCTCCCCCACAAGTGAGGCACCATTTTTATCGGGAGACCTGGGCGAACGCTGTTTGGTAGGAAATTTGTGTGAGGCCAGTGATGCCACACTTTCCCACACGAAAATGTGTGAAAAAGTGATTTTTCAGCTAAAATTGAGGTTTGCAGGGGATTCTGGGTAAGGAAACGTTGGGGGATCCATGCAAGCCATACCTCCCTGGAAGCCCCCGGGTGTCTACTTTTCAGAAATGTGTGGTTTGGTAGGTTTCCTAGATGGCCGCCGAGCACGAGGCCAAAAACCCAGGTGACCTCCCCTTGCAAAACCAGGTGGTTTTGAGATAGGCAATTTTGAGGTCGCCTCACTACGTTGTGGGCCCTTGCCTGTCGCGGGTACTTGGGCCTCCCACACAAGTGAGGCACCATTTTTATCGGGAGACCTGGGGAATGCTGGGTGGTAGGAAATTTGTGTGAGGCCAGTGATGCCACACTTTCCCACACAAAAATGTGTGAAAAAGTGATTTTTTCAGCTAAAATTGAGGTTTGCAGGGGATTCTGGGTAAAGAAACGTTGGGGGATCTACGCAAGCCATACCTCTCTGGAAGCCCCGGTGTCTACTTTTCAGAAATGGTGGGTTTGGTAGGTTTCCCTAGATGGCCGCCGAGCACAGGCCAAAACCCAGGGGACCCCCTTGCAAAACCAGGTGGTTTTGTGAAAGGCCATTTTGAGGTCGCCTCACTACGTTGTGGGCCCTTGCCTGTCGCGGGTACTTGGGCCTCCCACACAAGTGAGGCACCATTTTTATCGGGAGACCTGGGGGAACGCTGGGTGGTAGGAAATTTGTGTGAGGCCAGTGATGCCACACTTTCCCACACAAAAATGTGTGAAAAAGTGATTTTTTCAGCTAAAATTGAGGTTTGCAGGGGATTCTGGGTAAGGAAACGTTGGGGGATCCACGCAAGCCATACCTCCCTGGAAGCCCCCGGGTGTCTACTTTTCAGAAATGTGTGGGTTTGGTACGTTTCCCCAGATGGCCGCCGAGCACGGGGCCAAAAACCCAGGTGACCCCCTTGCAAAACCAGGTGGGTTTGTGAAAGGCCATTTTGAGGTCGCCTCAATACGTTGTGGGCCCTTGCCTGTCGCGGGTACTTGGGCCTCCCACACAAGTGAGGCACCATTTTTATCGGGAGACCTGGAGGAACGCTGGGTGGTAGGAAATTTGTGTGAGGCCAGTGATGCCACACTTTCCCACACAAAAATGTGTGAAAAAAGTGATTTTTCAGCTAAAATTGAGGTTTGCAGGGGATTCTGGGTAAGGAAACGTTGGGGGATCCATGCAAGCCATACCTCCCTGGAAGCCCCCTGGTGTCTACTTTTCAGAAATGTGTGGGTTTGGTAGGTTTCCCTAGATGGCCGCCGAGCACAGGGCCAAAAACCCAGGTGACTCCCTTGCAAAACCAGGTGGTTTTGTGAAAGGCCATTTTGAGGTCGCCTCAATACGTTGTGGGCCCTTGCCTGTCGCGGGTACTTGGGCCTCCCACACAAGTGAGGCACCATTTTTATCGGGAGACCTGGGGGAACGCTGGGTGGTAGGAAATTTGTGTGAGGCCAGTGATGCCACACTTTCCCACACAAAAATGTGTGAAAAAAGAGATTTTTTCAGCTAAAATTGAGGTTTGCAGGGGATTCTGGGTAAGGAAACGTTGGGGGATCCACGCAAGCCATACCTCCCTGGAAGCCCCCGGGTGTCTACTTTTCAGAAATGTGTGGGTTTGGTAGGTTTCCCTAGATGGCCGCCGAGCACGGGGCCAAAATCCCAGGTGACCACCCTTGCAAAACCAGGTGGGTTTGTGAAAGGCCATTTTGAGGTCGCCTCAATACGTTGTGGGCCCTTGCCTGTCGCGGGTACTTGGGCCTCCCACACAAGTGAGGCACCATTTTTATCGGGAGACCTGGGGGAACGCTGGGTGGTAGGAAATTTGTGTGAGGCCAGTGATGCCACACTTTCCCACACAAAAATGTGTGAAAAAAGTGATTTTTTCAGCTAAAATTGAGGTTTGCAGGGGATTCTGGGTAAGGAAACGTTGGGGGATCCACGCAAGCCATACCTCCCTGGAAGCCCCCGGGTGTCTACTTTTCAGAAATGTGTGGGTTTGGTAGGTTTCCCTAGATGGCCGCCGAGCACAGGGCCAAAAACCCAGGTGACTCCCCTTGCAAAACCAGGTGGTTTTGTGAAAGGCCATTTTGAGGTCGCCTCAATACGTTGTGGGCCCTTGCCTGTCGCGGGTACTTGGGCCTCCCACACAAGTGAGGCACCATTTTTATCGGGAGACCTGGGGGAACGCTGGGTGGTAGGAAATTTGTGTGAGGCCAGTGATGCCACACTTTCCCACACAAAAATGTGTGAAAAAAGAGATTTTTTCAGCTAAAATTGAGGTTTGCAGGGGATTCTGGGTAAGGAAACGTTGGGGGATCCATGCAAGCCATACCTCCCTGGAAGCCCCCGGGTGTCTACTTTTCAGAAATGTGTGGGTTTGGTAGGTTTCCCTAGATGGCCGCCGAGCACAGGGCCAAAAACCCAGGTGACCCCCCTTGCAAAACCAGGTGGTTTTGTGAAAGGCCATTTTGAGGTCGCCTCAATACGTTGTGGGCCCTTGCCTGTCGCGGGTACTTGGGCCTCCCACACAAGTGAGGCACCATTTTTATCGGGAGACCTGGGGGAACGCTAGGTGGTAGGAAATTTGTGTGAGGCCAGTGATGCCACACTTTCCCACACAAAAATGTGTGAAAAAAGTGATTTTTTCAGCTAAAATTGAGGTTTGCAGGGGATTCTGGGTAAGGAAACGTTGGGGGATCCACGCAAGCCATACCTCCCTGGAAGCCCCCGGGTGTCTACTTTTCAGAAATGTGTGGGTTTGGTAGGTTTCCCTATGTGGCCGCCGAGCCCCGGGCCAAAAACCCAGGTGACCCCCTTGCAAAACCAGGTCATTTTGAGATAATGTGTTGTTTATTTCTGCAGCGTGAAAATTTTGGCACAATATTGCAAGGAAAATGTGACAGACATTTTGAGGTTTGCAGGACATTGTGGGTACCATAACTTGTTGGGATCCACAAGAGAGATATCACCATGTACTCCCATGGGTGTTTCGTTTACGACAATATCTACAGTTGGTAGGTTATTCTTAGACGGAATGTACACCTTGGCAGACAGACTAAAAAGACAAAGATTACTGCACAGCCATCTATTCCTCAAGCACACACACATACTGGTTGGATTTGGCACGAGGGCAAGTGATGGTTCAGTATATACAATTTTATTAACAAGAGATTTCACAAAAATGAAATGCACTGTCAATAATTGAAAGGACAAAAACGGAACCAGTGACTCGCAGCTCGTGAGCTGTAAAGCCACGTCAAGGCCCCAACCGCTTTACAGGCCATTCACACACCTTTCATACGTGATACACACAAGACCATTCACACCCCCAGGCACGAAACAAACACATTACAACATTCACAAAAAGGGACAAGGTACACCCTGCTTGAGAAAGACAAAAAAAAATATTACTGCACAGCCATCTAATCCTCAAGCACACACACACATACTGGTTGGATTTGGCACGAGGGTGAGTGATGGTTCAGTATATACAATTGTATTAACAAGTGATTTCACAAAAATGAAATGCACTGTTAATAATTGAAAGGACGAGAAACTGAACCATTGACTCACAGCTCGTGAGCTGTAAAGCCACGACAAGGCACCAACCTCTTTACAGGCCATTCATACACCTTTCATACGTGTGACAAATACAAAACCATTCACACCACCAGCCGCGGGCCCATCACATTACAACACTCACACCAGCAGACAGCGCCATTCAAGGGCCCATCACTTTCACACGCCCACATTCCTAACACAGCAACCACACAAGCTGATGGATTGCGTGGAGTGTCGCTCGGCTAGCAGTGTGTGTAGTGACCAGCAGCAAGTCACTACTCACACACTGCCAGCCGAGCGCCAGTCCACGCACACCGCCAGCCAAGCGCCACTCCACGCACACCGCCAGCCAAGCGCCACTCCACGCACACCGCCAGCCAAGCGCCACTCCACGCACACCGCCAGCCTAGCGCCACTCCACGCACACCGCCAGCCTAGCGCCACTCCACGCACACCGCCAGCCTAGCGCCACTCCACGCACACCGCCAGCCTAGCGCCACTCCACGCACACCGCCAGCCAAGCACCACTCCACGCACACCGCCAGCCAAGAGCCACTCCCCGCACACCGCCAGCCAAGCACCACTCCACGCACACCGCCAGCCAAGCACCAGCCTACACACACCACCATCACATTTAGGATTTTTTTATACAAAAAAGAAAACACAAACAAATTGCAAATAGATACAAATCTACTAACACAAAATCAGAAACTAAATACATTGCACTAATGCCAACCTTGAAACAGAACAACAATTCTTAAACATTACAGACCAGGCAGTTCACTTTACCACTCATGGTTGCTCCCAATAATTCTTTTGCTTGTGGTACGCTCTATAACAAGCAGGCACACACAGCCCAGGGTTAGAAGGACACTCAGGGCAGTACATACGAGTCTCCTTCCGCGTACCTCTTCGCCAACAGACTCTACATCTCCTAGTGGGAAAGTCTTTTGAGGGTGTAGGAGGAATGTGATCAGGAAAGTGGCGATCTTTCAATCGAGCCACATCCTCCACCACTCCAACTCTAGGAACACTTGCCTGTTCCACAACAACAAGGCTGCCTATGACAGACTCCTGAAACTGAACAAAAGTCAACTTTGACGCAGGAGAACACTCCTTGAACACAACAAAAGCATTGAAAGTTGCTAAATTGAAGAGATGGATGGCCAACTTCTTATACCAAATGTAAGACTTACGAATAGCAGTGTAAGGTTCCAACCTCTGATCTACTCTATCAACACCACCCATGTGCTTATTGTAGTCTAAAATGCACACAGGTTTGCGCACTTCAGCAATCTGACCCCAAACAGCCACAGGTGAAGTACTCTCATCATGGATGGTAGTCAGCATGTACACATCCCTCCTGTCCACAAATTTCACAGCTAGCAGTTCCTCACTACGCAAGGCACTGCACTGTCCCCTCTGAAGTTTTTTGCAAACAAGCTCTTTTGGATAACCTTTACGGTTAGAGCGGATTGTGCCACAAGCAAAAGTGTCCACTTTGAACAATTCCTTAAACAATTGCACAGCAGTGTAGAAGTTATCAAGGTACAAATGGTGGCCTCTGTTAAACAGTCCTCTAGCAAGATCCCACACAATTTTCTCTGAAACTCCAAAAGTGGACGGACAACCAGGGGGGTCAATAGTGGAATCCCTACCAGTGTACACACGCAAATTAAAAACATATCCTGTCCTACTCTCAGACAACATATACAGCTTAATTCCATAGCGTGCCCTCTTGCTAGGAATGTACTGCCTAAAAACCAAACGGCCCTTGAACAGGACCAAAGACTCATCAATAGATATTTCTTTCCCTGGAGTATAGATCTCTGAAAATCGATCTACAAAGTGATCAAGAACAGGCCGAATCTTAAAAAGACGGTCACATTCAGGGTGATCTCGTGGCAACGCCAAACCATTATCAACAAAATGCAGCATCCGAAGCAAAAGTAAATACCGATCACGAGTCATAACTGCAGGAAATATGGCCGTTGCCATCAAGGGACTGGTAGACCAATATGAACCCATGGACGGCTTCCTTATCAAACCCATCAAAAAAGTCAAACCCAAAAACTTCTTCATCTCTTCCAGATTTGTGGGACTCCACCGGGTAGCTCTAGAATGGGGCCTAAGTCTGGCACTGTTGTCCCTCAAAAACTGTTCAGCATACAAATTAGTCTGCTCAACAATCTCACCCAAAAATACATCATCCATAAACAACTGAAAATACTGTATAGGCAAATAATGTTCACAATCCACTCTACACCCTGCATAACCACTAAAGGCAGGCAACACCGGCTGCACCATGTTTGGATCAACCCAGAGTCCAGCACTTCCAGTAGGAAGCCTAGCAGCCCCAGGCTGCAATCCAGATGCCTCTTGCACCATCGGCACAGTAGTATCCTCCTCTAAATCAGGCACTTCATCTGCACTGAGAGTACCTTCATCATCCGATGATTCCATGTGGAGAGAAAACTCACTGCCTGAATCTTCCCCTCCCTCCTCTCCCTCAGACGCACTGTCAGTCTCATAATCCTGCTCAGAGGAAGATTCAAGAAGCAAACCAACCACCTGCTGAGCAGTAATTCTACGGCTAGCCATAATGCTTACTAATAAAGGTTACTTGTCAAACAAGTCAACAACAACAAACCCTTTGTAAAAAAAAGAAATAAACAAAATGTAGCTTTATCACAAAGACCTATATACTCCAACACTATACCACTCACGTGACAGAAGCAGCTAGACTCACCACCACCTACTCTGCACAGACACAGTAAGGATCAACAATATCTCACTAAAAAAGAAGAAGAAAAAAATTACACATAAGACAATGCAAAACATTGCAAAGAATTTCATGCTCTGAACACTAACAAATATGCTGCCATTATGGCACCACTTACAAAAAAATTCATTCATGCATGACAATAATACTCATTTGGAGTACACACAACAAAAATATTTTTCTTACCAAATAAATGCAATTACTCAAAATTGCAGAACCACCACTGCCGAAACCGCAAACAGGAATCAAAAGCTTTACACTAGAATAAAAAGGAGAAAAAAAAACATTACAATCACATATGCAAATAATGCACCAGTCCACACACAATCCACCAGCCAAGCTAAGGGGTAGGTGGGCCTAACAGTATAAATAAAATATTCACCCCCGTAAAAGGGGAGCAACCCTTGCCCTTTTGGCCACTCCCCAACACAAAAATTAAAAAAAAACCTGGTGTCTAGTGGCTTCTGCCCTCCTTGGGGGCAGATGGGCCTAAAAACATACTGCTATTCTGCCACCCAAGGGGTCACTCTCCACAAATAAAAGCCTGGTGGACTAGTGGGAAGATACCTTTATCTTCCGCACACGATCTCTCACTACTCAACTCTACTCTCAACTCTATTCACAACTGGATGTTAGCTCACCAACTCATTCTGAATCCCGCCAAAACTGAATTCCTCCTCTCTCTACCTCTCTCTCACCTCCTCCTGTTCAATCTTGGATGGATCAGCTGAACCTACTCAACAACAAACCCATCATTGTTGACAGCGCTAAATCCCTAGGTGTCATTCTTGACAAAAGACTCAACCTAATCTCCCACATCAACTCTATTGCTAAGAACGCACGTTACCAGTTGCGCCTTCTACGGGGGATCCATCGGTTCTTCCCGGAGAAAGACTTAAAATCCTTGGTACAATCTCTGGTTCTCTCAAGACTGGATTATTGCAATTCTCTTCTGACGGGCCTACCCAAATCCCACCTCTCCCCTCTCAAATCCATCCTCCATTCAGCAGCTCGCCTCATTTCAGGGTCTAAACGAAGCGACCACGTCACTCCTATCCTCTCTTCGATGGCTTCCGATCGAGGCAAGATCGATTTACAAAACTGCCTGCATCACACACAAAGCCTTACACACCTCCTCCCCTCGTTACCTGGCAAATAAATTGAAATTGTCTCTCTCTCTCTCTCTCCCTCTCCCTCCCTCCCTCCCTCGTGCCTAGTGGGCATTCCTGCTGCACGATCACATGATCGTGCAGCAGGAATGCACAAAAGAGGCATCGGGGGAAAGGAAAACCCTTTCCTTTCCCTCGATGCCTCTTTTGATACAAACCCCCCCTCCCCGAGCCAAACCTCACCTGATTTCCCGACGCGCTGGAAGCAAATGGCTTCCAGCGCGTCGGGGAAGAAAGGGAAACCCTCAATGATGTCAGCGCGCCGACGTCATTGATGGGGCGGGGGGAGGCAGGGGAAGCCCTTCCCCTGCCTCCCCCAAAAAAAACCTAACGATCGGATTCCCACGGGGGAGCGCCAGCGCTTCCCCGTGGGTGGTCTTATGACGAGCTGGACTCGTCATGAGCACACGAGCACTGTGTGCCATGACGAGTCCAGCTCGTCATAAGCACCGAAGGGGATAAAGGGTCAGAGCAGGATCTCAGCGGCAGACGAGGAGAAGGAACCTCCTGGTCACAGGAACTACACGAGCATTGCGCTCGAGAAATTCAAGGATGCAAAGACCTCCATCAAGGATTACAGCTAACTTTTCAGGGTGTAAATGGAGAGAAGCCACATCTGCTTAACCACGCTCACGAATTCTACACGAGAATTGCGCTCGAGAA
Source organism: Calotriton arnoldi (assembly GCA_963921515.1). Classification (NCBI taxonomy): domain Eukaryota; kingdom Metazoa; phylum Chordata; class Amphibia; order Caudata; family Salamandridae; genus Calotriton; species Calotriton arnoldi. The sequence goes on along the minus strand of CAWUFW010023669.1, from coordinate 16,929 downwards.
AATGAAGGATGCAAAGACCTCCATCAAGGATTACAGCTAACTTTTCACGTTGGAAATGGAGAGAAGGCACATCTGCTTAACCACGCTCACGAATTCTGCACACCTGCCCTGCATATTTATCCAAGAAGATGCCACAGTTTTGTGCAATACCTCTACTCAACTGTAGTACTGTCTACTGGCTAATCAGTAAGTGTTACCTCGTTGGGTAAATGTATAGTGCCTTTCCTACACTACAGCTGCGTAAAGGACCAGAAGAATTGTCTCCAGTGACCTGTGTGTCTGTAATTTTGCCACTGCGCCGAAAGCGCCGGGAACCTTTGATTAAGCTGTCCATCATAGTGGGGAAAGGGCGGGCAGACGTTGCATACCGCTAGTGTATGTGTGGTGGGGCCAAACGGGCGGGGCTTCTAGGCCCGTTCACATGCCTCTTGTTTATAAAGGGTCAGAGCAGGATCTCAGCGGCAGACGAGGAGAAGGAACCTCCTGGTCACAGGAACTACACGAGCATTGCGCTCGAGAAATTCAAGGATGCAAAGACCTCCATCAAGGATTACAGCTAACTTTTCAGGGTGTAAATGGAGAGAAGCCACATCTGCTTAACCACGCTCACGAATTCTACACGAGAATTGCGCTCGAGAAAATGAAGGATGCAAAGACCTCCATCAAGGATTACAGCTAACTTTTCACGTTGGAAATGGAGAGAAGGCACATTCTGCACACCTGCCCTGCATATTTATTCACGAAGATGCCACCGTTTTGTGCAATACCTCTACTCAACTGGAGTACTTTCTACTGGCTAATCAGTAACTGCTACCTCGTTGGGTAAATGTATAGTGCCTTTCCTACACTACAGCTGTGTATAGGAACAGAAGAATTGTCTCCAGTGACCTGTGTGTCTGTAATTTTGCCACCGCGCCGAAAGCGCCGGGATCCTTTGATTAAGCTGTCCATCATAGTGGGGAAAGGGCGGGCAGACGTTGCATACCGCTAGTGTATGTGGGTCGGGGCTTCTAGGCCCGTTCACATGCCTCTTGTTTATAAAGGGTCAGAGCAGGATTTCAGCGACAGACGAGGAGAAGGAACCTCCTGGTCACAGGAACTACACGAGCATTGCGCTCGAGAAATTCAAGGATGCAAAGACCTCCATCGAGGATTACAGCTAACTTTTCAGGGTGTAAATGGAGAGAAGCCACATCTGCTTAACCACGCTCACGAATTCTACACGAGAATTGCGCTCGAAAAAATGAAGGATGCAAAGTCCTCCATCAAGGATTACAGCTAACTTTTCACGTTGGAAATGGAGAGAAGGCACATTCTGCACACCTGCCCTGCATATTTATCCACGAAGATGCCACCGTTTTGTGCAATACCTCTACTCAACTGGAGTACTTTCTACTGGCTAATCAGTAACTGCTACCTCGTTGGGTAAATGTATAGTGCCTTTCCTACACTACAGCTGTGTATAGGAACAGAAGAATTGTCTCCAGTGACCTGTGTGTCTGTAATTTTGCCACCGCGCCAAAAGCGCCGGGATCCTTTGATTAAGCTGTCCATCATAGTGGGGAAAGGGCGGGCAGACGTTGCATACCGCTAGTGTATGTGGGTCGGGGCTTCTAGGCCCGTTCACATGCCTCTTGTTTATAAAGGGTCAGAGCAGGATCTCAGCGGCAGACGAGGAGAAGGAACCTCCTGGTCACAGGAACTACACGAGCATTGCGCTCGAGAAATTCAAGGATGCAAAGACCTCCATCAAGGATTACAGCTAACTTTTCAGGGTGTAAATGGAGAGAAGCCACATCTGCTTAACCACGCTCACGAATTCTACACGAGAATTGCGCTCGAGAAAATGAAGGATGCAAAGACCTCCATCAAGGATTACAGCTAACTTTTCACGTTGGAAATGGAGAGAAGGCACATCTGCCCTGCATATTTATCCACGAAGATGCCACCGTTTTGTGCAATACCTCTACTCAACTGGAGTACTTTCTACTGGCTAATCAGTAAATGCTACCTCGTTGGGTAAATGTATAGTGCCTTTCCTACACTACAGCTGCGTAAAGGACCCTCCCTCCCTCCCTCGTGGGCATTCCTGCTGCACGATCACATGATCGTGCAGCAGGAATGCACAAAGAGGCATCGGGGAAAGGAAAACCCTTTCCTTTCCCTCGATGCCTCTTTTGATACAAACACCCCCCTCCCCGAGCCAAACCTCACCTTATTTCCCCGACGCGCTGGAAGCAAATGGCTTCCAGCGCGTCGGGGAAGAAAGGGAAACCCTCAATGATGTCAGCGGGTTAATATCAATGTTAAAAATATCTATGCTGTTAATATCGTTTACAAAAATACTGTTGTGAATAATATCGTATTTTAATAATTGTTATGTATTTTAGTATATGTTTTAATTGAATATGTTATACATTGTTTGTTAATATAGTTTGTACATTTTTTACTGTTTAAATTAAATTAATGTAATTGTTTAGTGTAATTTTAAGTGTTGTAGCAGGTTGTGGGGTTTGTAGGGGTATGGGGTAGAAAGTAATTCAATTATACATAATCAATAATTAATTTTTTATTATTATTTATAAATTATTTGATAATTAATCATGTAAAGTGTGTAATTATTGTTTTTAGTCAAGTTTTAGTTGCAAGTTGTGGGGTTTGTAGGAGTATAGGGTATGAAATAAATGAATTATCATTAATTAATCATTAATATGTAATTATTATTATAATTGATAGTTAATTATGTAAATTGTGTAATTAATTTATTTCTTATGAATAATATATTTTTAAGTATTAATTATGTAATTGATAATTAATGATGTAAATTGTGTAATTAATTAATTTTTTTAAATATGTTTTAGGTGCGGGTTGTGGGTTACAGGGTGGGAAGTGAATTAATGATAATTAATTAATAATTAATTTAAATTATGATTAATAACATTAATTGATCATTAATTATGTAAATTGAGTAATTAAGACATTTTTTATATTATATGTCTGGTGTGGGTTGCTGTGTTTTTAGGATCACAGGGTGGAAAGTTAATTAAATAATAATCTATTGAAAATTAATTGATAATTATGTTAATTGTGAAATTATCAGATTTATTCAGGTATATTTTAGGTGGGAGTTGTTTGTAGAGGAAGGGTTTGGAGTTTTTTAAGTAATGAGAAAATAAAATTAAATAGTTAATTTAGATTTTTTATTATTTAATATATTAATTATTTTAAAGTTTGTTTACTTGTATTATGTTTTAGTTGTTGGCTGATATGTTTTTGGGAATATGGGGCCTATTACGATGGCGGTCGGAAAACCTCCCCGACCGCCATGGTAGCGGGAGAAGACCGCCCGCATGGACCGCGACATCACCGCCGGTCGAATTACGATGACCTGCGGACGAAATCTGACCGCAGCGGTCGGATCGCGGACCTTAACATTGCGGCGGTTGGTGCTGCCCGCAGCACTGCCGCGATGTCCAAAGGAGCATGTCCTGCATTTCCCTGCACTGCGTGGCAGGCACTGCTCAGTGCCTGCCACCTGGTACAGGGAAATGTAGGGGGGACCATGGGTACCCCCCAGCGCACCCACACCCCCCCAAAACATTGGGGGCCCGCAACGGGCCCCCGGAAGACAATTTCCGCATGCCTTTCCATGGCGGTCTGACCGCTGAGGAAAGGCTGGCTACCGCCGGCATCATAATCCTGCCGGCGGAGCCTGCTCTGCACCACCACCATTATCCCGGTCCTGCTCCGTCCACCAGGCAGGAGTGCGGATGGCAACCGGCGGAAAAGCGGCTGTCGGAATTTCCCACCGCCGCGGTCACCACCGCCATCCTAATCGGACCGGCGGTTTTCTAGCTTGCGATCACGGTCGGATGTCCTCCGCCGGTCCGGCGGGCACCACTGCCGGCCCGGCGGTGGACATCCGACCGCCATCGTAATATACCCCATAGTGTGGTATTTCAATTGTATTAATATTATTTGTTTTAATTGACAATAAGGGCCCGATTCTGATGCGGGTTGGAAAAGCTTCCCGACCGAGGGCCTGATTCTGATGGGGTTAGGAAGGCCTCCTAACGGCATTTGCTCCTTCCAAATCGGATCGGGAACGTGTCTTCCCGACCGAGGGCCCAATTCTGATGCGGTTAGGAACAAATGTTCCCATTGAAGTCAATGGGAGTTCAACCAAATCGTATCTGGAAGCATCCGGATGCATCCTACTCCGCCGGTCGGACTTTCCCGATCCGAGTGGGTCGGACACCATTTCCCAACCGATTCGGTCGGGAAGCTTTTCCAACCCTCATCAGAATCGGCCCCTAAGTATTTAAAATATAATATTTATGTTATTTTCTTAAATTTTGTTAAAATTAAGACATTTAATTTTCATATTTAGAATTGTAGATTTTTGGGTATTTAATAGAGTTCTTAAAATATATTATTTGTTTTAAGTGAAGTACTCTCTCTGTACTGTAACAGTGAATGGAGTGAGTATAGTACATTTTAGCCCGTCTGAGTCTAACGCTTTCCCTACTATTGTACTGACTGGAGTGGGAATTGCAAATTTTACTTCTCCTGAGTCCAACCATTTCCCTACTGTTGCACCGATTGGAGTGGGAATAGTCAATTTAATCCCTCCTGAGTCCAACACTTTCCCTACTGTTGCACCTACTGGAGCGGGAATAGTAAATGTATCCCCTCCTGAGTCTAACGCTTTCCCTACTGTTGCACACACTGGAGCGGGAATAGTAAATTTTACCCCTCATGAGTCCAGCACTTTCCCTACTGTGGAACTGACTGGAGTGGGAATAGTAATTGTTTTTACCCGTCCTGAGTTAAGAGGAGGTGGTCATTTAGATTGTCACTTTTTACTTGCATCAGCCAGAGGCTACAGTAGAGGCTTTTGTGTGAGCAGTAGGGACTCCTCCAGAAGTCGCAATACCTGCAAATTAGAAGTAAAGAAATAAAGAAGAAGGTCAGGAAATCAGAGTGAGAATTTCATCTTCCATTGGCTAGAGTTAAGGAGGTGTTACAAGAAAACATCAAGTCTTACCATGAAGGAAAACAATAGAGCTTTGCACCTTGAGAGCAGAAAAGCACATTTGGTTGATGGAGAGAGCATGAGAAGGATAGGAATCGAAGTCCTACATGCCCCAGCATCAAATGCTCATGGTAGCAGTGATGCTGTTAAATTGCAATGTTTTTACAAAATTACTTCAAAGGGGATGCAAATTTCAGCATGAGACTAGTTCAATGAGTGAGTATCTTTTGACCAGAGTTCATTGTAGCTGTGAGACATTTTCTGCTCGAAGCAGTCTTCGGTGTCAGAAAAGCATGCACAATCTTGCAGCTGTAAAATCTTCTAAAAGATATGGAACATAAAATTCATGTAAAGCAAACGTCATAAATATCTCAAGATTTAGCAAGCACTAAAACTTTGTATGGGCCTAATCTTAATCCTCAAACCTAGAACAACTCACACCCCATTTACGAAAAGATTTACCATTAATGGTGATATAACTGATGATTAAAGGCTTTTGAACTGAGCAGCTCCATGAACCTGATTCACTTTAACTCCTGCACAATGCACACACTAGCAACTGATATTATAGGTTCTGCTCTTGATGTTGGTCTCACCCCAAGACATGTGGTATTGCATTTACTGACATAGTTCCTCTATAACAGTATCTTATTCTGAAAATAAATCTATGGAGCAGTCTTTACTGCTGTAATATTACTGCTGTAATGCACATTTCTGTTGTAATTACTCATGGTAGGTTGTCCAACTAGCAGCCAACCACATGTATTTGATTTAATATTTCATCAAAATAAAATGTTTACGAAGCAACAGCATAACAGTACATAAGTTGATGTCAGCTTCATTGGATTTATAGCTAGAGGAGGAAGAAACAATGGATTGTAAAGGATGATCTAACATGGCAATACATACTTTTAAAAGGTAGGTACATGTATTAAGTATTTACAGTTGCAGATATTATGCACTTAGGGCATTTTAAGTACATGCTGATGATGCCAGCATCCCTGTTTGAATACCCATTGAAATCTATGACTTTTATGAATTTGTAGTAGTACGCAATAGGATGATTGTGAATATATTACAATTGAGAATGTTAGCACACTAGCTGTTCATTAGAACACTGTGGAAGTTAGCAGTTGATTACTAGGGAAGTAATTGTCACAAAAATGTGCCTGCATTTTTGTTTTTCCCATCAAGATGGCTTTTTTTCATCAAGGTTTTGTTCAGTTGTGCCACACGTTTGTCATAAATACAGAATGTTGGCGCTCTGTATGCTCATTAGAACACTGTGATTAAGCTGTATCTGATCATGGGGGAGTTAACTAGCAAGCTGCTGCTGCTGCTGGTGTTGAAAGTACATGCTTCAGTTTGCATGTCGGAATGTTTTACTGAAAAGGATGAGAAAAATATTTGAGAACACATAGAAAAGATTTGCTTCTACATCACTAATCATTATTTCTACGACAAAACAAAACCCCTCATTTCGTTAATTTCTAAAGGAAATGTTTTAAATTTTACAGCTTTGATTCAATCAGGATGGCTTCTGGTGTGCCACATTCATAAATATAATTATTAGCTCTCTAGTTTTCCCTAGGAATCAACTGGCAGGCTGCTGCTGCTGTTGGAAGAACATATTTTGCTCAGTATGTCAGACTTTATTCTAACCTGGCTAAAGAAGATAATGTGAATTCGCAGAAAATATGCTTCCGGAGCACATTTCATAACTACCATGACACCCACCTACAATCAAAATGAACTAATACTGGGCTCCTGCTAGGGGAACTGACAGGGACCCTGGAGGCCTTGGAGTCCCCTTGTTCCCCCCAACAAAAACAGAGCTGTGGGGGCCCTGGGTCGGCAGCGGGGCACTACCTTAATAAAAAAAAGAGCTGGCTCCCACTGGCACACACAATGTTTGCCAGCCCCCCCACAGCCTCCTATCAAAGATTTGGGTGTCCCGGATGGGCACCAAGCCACTCACAAAATGTTGAAAACAAACAAAAAAGTAAAGAATAAATGAGTGCCCAGACCGCTCATTTATTATCACTGCTCAGGCGAGGTGCACCCTATAATTCCCTGAGGGTTTTCTTTAATAAAAATATGTTCTTGATGGTGGGGCCCCTAAAAGAGGAATGGGCCCCACCAAACATTTTTTTGATGTTGTGGGGGGCTGCAGGGAGTGCAATCAGAAAAACAACCACAAGACGGCCTTGGAGTGCAATGCCTTCTTGTAGTTGTTTTTATGATTGCATTTTCTGGTCTGAAAAATGAATGAAATGAAACAATCACTTTTATTAAACATTGCTTTGTGTGAATTAGTGAAATATGCATTTGATTAAAGTTATTGGTGAATTTCTATGATAGATGATAGACCTGCTTTATGTATGTTGATATGCTCAACCTGTGATAAATCCTTGACAAAGCCAAGAGGCCTGCTTTTTATATTTTGGTGTTGTGACCCTTTGAAGAAGTCAGTAAGTCTGCCTGACTATAGCCAGGCCCTGCAACTAACCCCACACCGCTCATGCCCAAAAGCCGTACACAGGGTGAAGGTTTGTTGCCACCATGGTGTTGGCCCTGCGCCCAAATGCATGATATGCACGGTCAAAGACAGTGTACAGTGGGGTGTAGGGAGCTCACAGCTTGTGGGCACATGGCCTGGCCTTTACCCAATCCCACGCCCAGCATGGTGGTGGACATTTTACTTTACATTAAAAACAACATAGAAATCCACTGAAAAACCAAAGATTACAGTGATGTTATAGTTAGGAATTGTAATAAACTGTTACTTTACATTTAACAAAAACATAGAAATTCACTGAAAGAACCAAAGGTAAACTTGTGCCCTAAAGTAACTATAACGTGTGCCCTCTCCGTGCACTGCTAATTACCTCCCATATTACATCATTCTTGATATGTTCTATGACATCACTGATAATATGACTGTAATGTCTGAAATTACATCATTGATGAGAAGACTGGTGGGGCACGAGTTATAGTTACTTTGGGCACAAGTTACAGTTACTGGAGATAACTATAGCTGGTGAATTTCAGTGGTTTTGTTAGTTTAAAACGGTATGTTTTAAATTACATTTTCTCTTAACTAAAACGTGCCTTTAACCTTTGGTTTTTTTCATGAATATATACAAATAGGGGCCAGGTCCAGGGCGCCACCCACATAGATGCCCGACCCCCCCCATGTGCAGTGTGAGGTTGGGTGAAGGGTTTGACTGGCACCACGCCCTGTGCTCAACCCTCTGTGGGCACCTCCACCCCCTGTTAGGTAATTGCGTGGAATTGGGCCCGGGGCTTAGCCTGCAGCCACTGCAAGTGTGCATGGCTGAATATGTGATGCAACAATATAGAGTGTGTCATTTTAAGTAAGACAGACCTACTGATTTTGTCCAAGGGTCAGAAAATAAAAATATAAAAGGTAGGCCTATTGGCTTTAACTAGGGGTCATCACATCAACACATATAAAGCTGACCTAGTGGCTTTGTCAAAAAGTTACCAACATTCAAAATCAAATGTATCTTTAATAAATTCATACATTGCAAAGTTTCATAACAGTGATTGTGATAAAATATTTTCAGTAAAGCTTTTTTAATAAAACATTAACATGTCTTTGGGTATTTCTTTAAACATTTTTAAGGCCAGAAAGTGTAGCCATAGACCCAATCACTAGTAGTCCCTGCACTCCAGATGAAGAGCATACTGCTCCAGGTTGGAGAGCTTTAAAAACTTAAAGTAAGCCCTCCTGGTGTCCTGAATCCAATGACCCAGGAGACTTTTATGTGTTTTCTTTTTTTAATGTTGGGGGCTGCTGCACTCCCTGTAGCCCCCACAACAACAAAAATGTTTGGTGGTACCCCCTCCTATTTTAGGGGAACCATCAGCAAGACAATATATAATTTATAAATGGGGGCTCCTGACATTCACTTATTATTCATTTTTAAAATGTTATGAGGGAGGTTTCCACACCCAATTCCCCCATGCGGGAATTTTAGACGGTGTGAGAAACTGAGTTGTTGATTGAAGGGGGTGCGAGCCCTTTTCAAGCAACAGCCACAATGCTTTTCAAGGTGAACTACAAAACGCCACTTAATTAACCTGTGCTAAACCATCTGGTAGCTTGGCACGAAAGCAGTCAGGGTTAACTTAGAAGCATTGTATAAAGTATTTATATAGCACAAAAGCAATCATTAAGTGAAAACACAATTCGCATTGGAAGGAAAGGGGGACTCGCTGTCCACTGCTTCTCGTTTTTCTGGTTCAAACACCCTGGCGGGAGCATAAGCCCGGGGCCACGAACGACCACCAGCCAAAAGCACACCCCATAGCAGCCCTTGGGGCTACCATCCTCCCTGGTGGGACCACAAGTCCCAGGCTGCAACAGGAGTAAACACCATCTCCGCCCCCATTGCTGCAGCTGCAACAGGTGAGGGGGAGGAGGTACCACTGCTCTACAAAGAGCAGCCTCACTCACCGCGGCGCGGGACGCATTGGAAGGAAAGGGGGACTCGCTGCCCACTGCTTCTCGTTTTTCTGGTTCAAACACCCTGGCAGGAGCATAAGCCCAGGGCCACGAACGACCACCAGCCAAAAGCACACCCCATAGCAGCCCTTGGGGCTACCATCCTCCCTGGTGGGACCACAAGTCCCAGGCTGCAACAGGAGTAAACACCATCTCCGCCCCCATTGCTGCAGCTGCAACAGGTGAGGGGGAGGAGGTACCACTGCTCTACAAAGAGCAGCCTCACTCACCGCGGCGCCGGACACATTGGAAGGAAAGGGGGACTCGCTGCCCACTGCTTCTCGTTTTTCTGGTTCAAACACCCTGGCGGGAGCATAAGCCCAGAGCCACGAACGACCACCAGCCAAAAGCACACCCCATAGCAGCCCTTGGGGCTACCATCCTCCCTGGTGGGACCACAAGTCCCAGGCTGCAACAGGAGTAAACACCATCTCCGCCCCCATTGCTGCAGCTGCAACAGGTGAGGGGGAGGAGGTACCACTGCTCTACAAAGAGCAGCCTCACTCACCGCGGCGCGGGACGCATTGGAAGGAAAGGGGGACTCGCTGCCCACTGCTTCTCGTTTTTCTGGTTCAAACACCCTGGCGGGAGCATAAGCCCAGGGCCACGAACGACCACCAGCCAAAAGCACACCCCATAGCAGCCCTTGGGGCTACCATCCTCTCTGGTGGGACCACAAGTCCCAGGCTGCAACAGGAGTAAACACCATCTCCGCCCCCATTGCTGCAGCTGCAACAGGTGAGGGGGAGGAGGTACCACTGCTCTACAAAGAGCAGCCTCACTCACCGCGGCGCGGGACGCATTGGAAGGAAAGGGGGACTCGCTGCCCACTGCTTCTCGTTTTTCTGGTTCAAACACCCTGGCGGGAGCATAAGCCCAGGGCCACGAACGACCACCAGCCAAAAGCACACCCCATAGCAGCCCTTTGGGCTACCATCCTCCCTGGTGGGACCACAAGTCCCAGGCTGCAACAGGAGTAAACACCATCTCCGCCCCCATTGCTGCAGCTGCAACAGGTGAGGGGGAGGAGGTACCACTGCTCTACAAAGAGCAGCCTCACTCACCGCGGCGCCGGACGCATTGGAAGGAAAGGGAGACTCGCTGCCCACTGCTTCTCGTTTTTCTGGTTCAAACACCCTGTCGGGAGCATAAGCCCAGGGCCACGAACGACCACCAGCCAAAAGCACACCCCATAGCAGCCCTTGGGGCTACCATCCTCCCTGGTGGGACCACAAGTCCCAGGCTGCAACAGGAGTAAACACCATCTCCGCCCCCATTGCTGCAGCTGCAACAGGTGAGGGGGAGGAGGTACCACTGCTCTACAAAGAGCAGCCTCACTCACCACTGCGCGGGACGCGCGCGGGCCGTGCCCGGGCGAAGCCCGGGCCAAGGGCGGGCCCGACATTGCCAGGAAGAGGCAGGGCAGGGCTATCCCTCTTGGCGTTTAAAATTTAGCGGACTGTACCTGGTAAGACTCTCTACACGGACCTTTAGACTCCTGTTGATGACTTATTCCAGATTGTTATTCTGCTGTCTGGTGGTGACCATTTGATCTTTGTTTGCGGCAATTGGTGGTATCATTTTAACTATAGCAGGAGCTTTTTTATCGTCACTTTCCAACGGAAAAGCTTTTATGTTATGTTCTTTATGGGGCATTAGTGGAGTTGATTTATTTTTTTATTTTTTGGGTGATTACGGTTTTAGAGACTCTCACTTCTAATTACCACGGCCTGGCATTGGAAAATGATTTAGCTGATTTGTCTGCACCCTCCCCCTGTTTTTATCTTTTTATTGAGTTTTGTTTAGAGGGGGAGAAATCGCTTTAGTTTCTAGTGATTTGATCATGGGAAAACGTGCTTGTCTTCCCAAGAAACATCCTAAAGTCCCCATTCCTCCTCCTTTACCTCAAACCTCAATAGATAGGATGCTCCAGAGGGCTATAGGTGTGGTAACGACTGAAATTGAGTTGACGGAGCGTTGTCTGTCTTTAACTCCGGATATTTCTTGGACGGTGCCTGAGTCACTTTCCCCCCAAGCTATAACAATTGGATCTGCACCTAGCTTAATGGAAACTATGATAGGACCAATAGAGTCCCTTCCACCCTTACCTTCACTTCAAACATTTCCATTGAACTTAGCATCTGGTGATGGTGGAATCTCTATTGGGCCATCCAGAAATAGAGGAGGTAAAGCAGGTGATGGGGTGGTGAAGTCAGTAAATGTTGGAAATGATAAGGGTGGTACAACTACTAGAGCATCTAAAAATGGGGGTCGCAAAACATGTCTAGGGGCTGGTGCCAAGAGAGAGAACATCTGAGCTCACTCCTAGTAGAGCGGAACCTCCTGCCTCTAGGAGAGCGATTGAAAACCCCATTAATTATGAAACGGCCCTAGATTGTCCTATCTGGGTAAGGAAGATGATAGTGGACTTAGAGGCACAATTGAGAGTAATTGTTAAGGAGGAGCTGGCTCACCTATTAAACCTTTTGGGTACCGGCCACTTAAGCGGCCCCAGTAGCCAGGCAACCTGCACTGTAAGCAACGCCTCCGCTACAGGGACAAGGGTTGATTGTAGTTCCCAGACGGACAACGTAAGGCACCCCTTTCCGGGCAATCTAGGTCCTTTAGAGGCGGCATACGCTAATGGACTAAGGGTTGTTGGTGGAGCTGCTAGTGGGATGGGGAACTCCAATTCAAACCCAGTCGAGTCCCTAATGGGGCACCTAGAAGATTTAGGTATTCCATCGGCCCAAGAGAGGAGGGCTGGAACAGGTCCAGAGAGCTCCTCTAATATGAATGAGTCTCCTAATCTTGCTTTGAATAAGGAGACTCAAATTAGAAGCAGACCTGCCCATTTAGAGTGTGGGGTGGGACTGGACAGGGTGGACTCTGTAGAGGTAGAAGGCTGTGGACAGGGATTACTAATACAACCAACCATCAACTTGCCCCCTGCTTCACTTCCTTATGTTGTCATACTGACTGGTGTACCCGAGTTAAAAAAAGGACAGAAGGAAACCCAGTTTGATCTTAGGAACAAGTGTCTTTTTTGGTTGGTTAGGCACAAGCAGTTTTCCTACAACAGGGCAGGAGAAATAATAATGGTCCGTAGAGTGGGATGGGTGGGCAAGAACCCTAAATCCATACAAGGGGACTGTATAGTCATCAACTTTAACAACACTTTGTCTGTACACACTTTAGTAGCCCAGTGGGCTGGTCCTTTTGCTTTAAATACCGGGATCAAAGCCCTTTCTTTGGACTTTTTTTATTCCCACTGTCAATCTCGGACCCCAAACAATAGGATCCCAGTAAACTGGCCCCAAGTGCTTCCAATTGTACACCCTCCCCCTAGACCTCTTCTATATAACATCCCAGTTGGTAATAGATTTGGGGTACTTGAGGAGGTTGACTGACTTGGGTCGACTGTTCCCCACGTTCTTGGACATGGTTCCAGGCGAATGGTTGGGGAACATGGGGACTGTTCTAGTGGGCAGAAGAGCCAGATCAACAATGGTGGAAGTGGGGAGGAGAAAGAGGTCTCCCAACTAGAAATTCAACAGGGAGGTATAGTCCATCTTGGGAGCCGTGGGCTGGTACTTAACCCACCAGCCCCTTATCCTTCTGATTCCTTAACTTTCATTCTTGGCAGGTTTGAAGCCCTAGGGAGCAAACCTGTAACGGACATCTTAGCCCTGTCGGCTCCAGCAAACCACAATCTTAATAATAGTAATCCCCAGTGCAGCAACCCAATCTCTGCCCAAAGGTTGAAGGTTTTATCCTGGAACATTGCTGGAATTAAAAACAAGCTTCATTCCCCTGACTGGGAGCAATGTTTGGGTGAATTTGAGGTGTGTATGTTCCAGGAAACATGGGCAAGGGAAGATATTGTGAGGGTGGGTTTTGCAACTTATAATGTGATGGCCTCCTTGGGGGGAAGAGGTAGGCCCTCTGGGGGATTGTCTACTTGGGTTGCTACCCATTTGAATTGCACTGTTGAACAGCTGGACACTTTGTCCGATGATATTCAGTGCACGGTACTCACGTTTTCCCCAAACAATAGAGTTGCTTTTATCAACATCTACTCTCGCCCGGTAAGCATTACCCAGGAATCCCCCACCATAGATGTATTAAACTCATTTATAGATGCAGCCCCCTGAATTTAAAATTGGTTATAGGGGAGATTTTAACTGTCAATTTGAGCCTCTTGCTGCTTCCACTGATATTTCTTTTAGTGACGAGGATAGCTTGTGGTTAATTCCTGACCCTCAGATCCCCCCTGTTAAGGCTTGGACTCCGCTGGTACTCCAGATTACTGCGGTTCTCCTAGCACACTCTTTGAGAGCATGCAATGGTCGTACCAAGTCGGATCAGCCAGGGAAGTTAACTTTTAATAGAATAGGACAAACTTCCCTTTTGGACTATATTCTAGTGGAGACAAGGCTATGGCAGTGGGTTGTTGACTTTGCTGTCATACAGAGACATGATAGTGACCATCATGCCTTGATGCTAGAGTTGGAGCTCCCAGGTCTTTATAATCCCGTGGCCTCTGATTCTTCTCCAGCTAATAACTTAAAACTCTCTAACAATAGAAGGAGAATTAGATGGGGCACAATGAAGCAGTCTCCGGACAAGGTAGCGGCATTATATTTGTCAATTATTTCGCCACTTTCAACCCTGGAGGAAACTGTTAGAGCTCCTGTTTCTCCTGAATCCATTGGTAGAATTGAGGCATTGTATGCTGAACTTACTAATAGCCTGACTAATACCTTTAACCCTCTGGTTCATTCCAAGTCTAACAAGGGTGTCAAACCAACTTGGTTTGATGATACCTGCCGTAAGGCAAAGGGAGATCTTATAAAAGCCATTAAAAGCCAGGACCGACCCTTAATTAAACAACTGAGGGCCCACTACCGAGCTAGTGTTAAGACAGCAAAAAGAATTGGGAACAGGATAGATGGGTTGCCATTAGAGCAGCATTATCCAATAGGGACATGAAGTTGTTCTGGTCCTTAGTGAGCGCAAGTGACTGTGAGGGGAAGCCAGCCCTAGAGCCTAATATTGCTGCAGTTGTTTGGAAATCTCATTTTCAGGGCTTATACTCTATTGGGGCAGCCCTGGAGTTGAATGTTGAACCACCAGATGCAGCTATAGGGATACGTTATGAAGTGGGTTGTGAGATTACATTACAAGAAGTTTTAAATGCAATTGGGAAGCTCCCCCTTGGGAAAGCCCCGGGACTAGATAAGATTCCTGGGGACTTTTTTCGGGACGAGCCAAACATTTGGGGACTTTACTTGTGTGTAATTTTTAATGCCATTTTGAGGGGCATGAAGGTGCCGGATTCTTGGCTTGGGGCTGAAATTTTTCCTGTCTACAAGAAGGGTTCTCCCCTCTTGCCGATTAATTATAGACCAATCAGCCTGATAGACGTTACCCAGAAATTATTTGCCAGAATACTCCTTGAACGCCTCCATGTTTGGATGGAGGACGGTGGAATACTGAGCACGTATCAGGCCGGTTTTAGGAAAAATATGTCGACCATTGATCAAATCCTTAGACTCCAGTTGTTATATTGGAAGACGGTCTCAGAGGAGGGTGGCAGTCTCTATCTGATATTCGTTGATCTGAAATCGGCTTTTGATCTGGTCCCCTGTGCCAAACTTTGGGAGGTCCTAGAACAACTAGGAATCCCCCCTTACCTATTGTCTTTGATCATCCGCCTCCACACAGGTAACTTTGCCCAAGTTAGGCATGGGAAGCATGGGGAATTGACCCCTCGTTTCCCAGTTGATAGAGGTGTAAGACAGGGCTGTGTGTTGGCCCCAACCCTGTTTTGCCTCTTTGTTAATGCACTGGTAGCCCAACTTAATGAGGTAGTGGATAACGATGCCCCTAAGTTGGTGCATGGTAAGGTCCCAACAATGATGTTTGCTGATGACACTTTGTTGTTATCGAAGTCCCCTATGGGCATACAGCGGATATTAGACAGCTTTGCATCATTCTGCAAAAACAGGGGGCTGGAGATCAACACAGCTAAAACTAAATTTATGGTATTTAATCCAGCAAAAACATTGCGCCCAAACCCCTCTTTAAATGGCACCCTACTAGAGAGGGTGTCAGTTTTTGATTATCTTGGCGTTACGCTGTCCGAATCATTTGAATGGGGACCCCAATTAGCCAAGGCAGGTCTCAGGCTTGCCCAGACGGTGGGGGGACTTATAAAAACCCATAGGAACTCCTCTCATGTACCGCCTAGTCCTGTGGTTGAGATTTACCAAGTACAAGTTAGGAGTGCCATAATGTATGGGGCAGAACTTTGGGGTCATCGTCCCACTGCTGGTTTGTCAAGGATAGAGAACAGATTTATGAGACAGTTGTTGGGCTTACCGTTGAGTTCACCCCGGATACCACTACATCTAGATTTGGGCATTAGACCTATTGCAGACGAGGTCGGGTTGAGGCCACTAACTTTTTGGCGTAGATTGTGGGTGACCCCGGAGCTAGCAGATTACCAGTCAGAGCTGAAGGGGATAATGGGTCTCCAGGGGGTAGCTAACCTACCATGGTTTTCATATATAAAAAACGTATCACTTAGGATTGGTATCCCCGATTTGTGGAGCAATCCCGAGGTGGCGTGTTTGACAATCTCACGTTTAGGATTGGTAAGAGCTTACCGATCTGCTAAGCTTGCTGACATCCAGGGGAACCCCAATCTTGGTCACTTAACGGTTGATTTTTGAATTTTAAAACTGACTATTTTATAGAGCCATTTTTAGATGTCATTCAACCCAACTTGGCAAGGAAGCTGTATATTCAGTTTAGAACAGGAACCTTGCCACTGCATGCTTTTACTAATAAATGGCACAAAATGCCTCTTCTTGGATGCCCCGCTTGTACTTGTTTAGATGAGACGGTTATCCCCATTTTTTTTTTTTTGCCCAGGCTATACTAAGGCTAGACAGCGTTGGCTCGTACCGCTCTGTAGAAATCTAGGGTGTAATCAATGTTTAGAGGCATTCAGAATTTTACGAACTGACACACACCCACCTATTGTGTTTGCAGTGTCCCGTTTTTGAATTCAATGTGGCAGAGTCGAAGGGGATTTTTAAGCTTATCATTGTAGGTAGTAATCTCCTCCACTGAGCATTGATTCGTATTTTATTATTATCTTTTTTTTTTTTTTAAAGTCCTTTTAATGTTTTTAGCTCTTCTTATTGTTTTAAATTAATAATAATCTATCATTGTATTATTCCTTTTCCATTGGTGGTATTGACAGTTAATTGATATAATTCTAAAAAAATGTTTAAAATTGTCTTTTTCACTATTTGTATTGTTTACTTTTTATGGTCTGTAATGACCGAAATAA